>MNCI01021658.1:728831-755616 GCA_015680685.1 Gnetum montanum
CTATAGAAAACCTGTAATAGCGATGCCCTATGATGGTGTCTAAGACTTGGTTGACAAATGGCAATGGAAAGTGATCTTTGAATGTTGCCATATTTAGTAGCCTAAAATCTATGCACACCCTCCATTTGCCTCCCTTTTTAGGCATAATAACTAAGGGGCTAACCCATTCACTATCAGCAATGGGGTATATGAACCCAGCCTTGAGAAGCTATTCGATTTCTTCCTTAACTACTTACTTCAATTTAGGGTTCAATCACCTCTATGATTATCTTTGAGGCTTCATGGAGGGCTCAGTGTAAATTCTATGTTGGCATATCCTAGGATCTATTCCAGTTAATTCATGATATAACCAAGTGAAGGCTTCCAACCATTTATTTATTACCTTCAACAGTTCTTTTTTCTATTGAGAAGCAAGCTTAGCATTGATAATTACCATTTTTCCATTTTTAAGGAACATGTATTCCATACAGATGGTCAATGGTTTCAGCTCGAGGGGCTCCTACTTAAATTTCTCAGGGATTTCCAACTTCCCCCAGTTGATATTTTCAAGGTTAAGACTTGGAATTTGGTGGTGGAATTGCTCTAATGCATCTATGCTATTGATGTAAGCACAAGTCAAACCCTTAGTTGCTTCCATGCATATGAGTGAACTTCTTTCTTGATCAACTGTCAGCCACTAGGTGTCTTCCTATCGTGTGGTTGCTGCATAAAGGCATCTTTGTATGTTAATCACTTTTGCACACTGGTTGCATGCATGCAATGCTAAACTTTGCACAAACCATGACCTCTACATGCAATTACACCCTATGTCACTATATGCGATGAACGGAACTTTCTTCTTCTTGATCTTTCCGAATATATTTTCCTTTGATATTTCTAGGGAAAGATTGCATATTTCTAGGCATGCGTCAATGGTGCTTAGCCATGCTCTTCCCATTATCATTGGGAAGTCCCCCTTACCGTTATTTACCTGAATCACTAGGAAGTCAGCTGGTATGACCACCCACAAACAATGATAACAATGACTTCCACTAGTCCCAATGGGATAGTGATGGACTAGTTAGCCAACTCTAGATAGATGTTGCTCTTTTTCAATGGAGGCAGGTTCCAGGCCTTGTACATATCTTGAGAAATCAAGTCGACACCGAAACCGAAATCCAAAAGAGCCTTGCATGACACATTTCCAACAATTTGTAAGTATATCAAAGGACTTCTAGGATTAGATAATTTCCTGGGAAGGTGGCCAGCTTTAATCCAATCAATGATGGCATGTGTTAGCATGACCATATGAGTTGAGTGCAGTGATTGGATTGAAGGGGGATCTGAAGTTTTGATTGATACTAAGGCATCTAAGGAATCAACCTCTTGTGATTGCAAGGTCTTAGTTGGATTGTTGGTCCTAAAGAAAAGTCTTTTCTTCATGTGGTTGTTAGAACCAATAGTAGGTTGAGAGTTAACAACCCTCATGGTGTTATGTTGCTATGACTGGGTAGGGATTTCACCTTGCATCATGCAAGTAGATGGTAGTGGAGCTATTGGTGGAAGAGATGTAGCTAAATGAGAAGGATGATATGCTTGTGGAATATTACCTCTAGAAGAGGGAGTCCCATAATACTCATGGGCTTGGTAGTGAGGTTGATGAGTGACGTGACCAATAGAGTCACATGGGGATATTGGCTGCTGCATGTAATATTCATACAAGTCAAGTTGCTTGTAAGGATAATGTTGCCTTGGTGGTGGCATCCCCATGATTGTGGGTGTTGCCACTATTGATATTGCTTAATCAATTGTGGTGGAGTTCCATTGGGATAATATGTTAAAGGTTGGTGGAACTGCCTTGGGTTACCTTGAGGATAAGGTAACCTTTGGGGTGTTTACCTTTTTTTTAATCATGGGTTGAGTGCATACACCCCAAACTCCTATTGATGTGAGATTATAGGGCAACATCCCTTAGGATGGTCATATTGAAATATCTCACATCTACTATCATTGTCTATTTCCAAATCCACAACCTCTTTAATGATGGCAACTTTGCCCTTACCCTTGCTACTTGCATGTTCAGCCTCTTTTTTTTTTCTTTTTCACTACCTTACTCTCTAGAATCTCCTACTATTTTAAGAACAATTTGAAATCTATTGTCTAGGGAATTCCATATTTGATCTACCTTTACCAAAACTTCTAACGTCATCTTTTGGATAGGCAAAGTTTTCCTATTCACCATCTCGTTGAGTCGTGATTCTTCTTCATCCTCACAAAATCTTACTCCCCTCTTCCAAAGGGAAGGATCTTAATTATACTCTTCTACACTTCCTCTCTTTCATAGCTCACCTTTTTCCATAATAACTTGCTCCAATAGTCTTTGAATTTGATGGGACCTAAGCTCAGATAGTCTCCCTTGGGCATAAGTCCCAAGGGTTCTTCTCATTTTAGGCCTAAGCCCATCCATGAGATGGCGTAGTTGATCCCTTTTCGAATAACCATGGCCAGGATAATGGTGTAATAGTGCATAGTATCGGCCCATGGAAACATCCAAGGATTCATGTCCTCCTTTTTTCCAACCTTGGATTTTCTTTTGCAAGTTAGACACTCGGGAGTACGTTTGATACTTGTCATTAAATATTTCTAACATAGTACTCCACCTATGAATGGATTTTGGTTCTAAGGACCAGTACCAACTTTCTACTTCTTTAACTAGTGTTCATGGGAACAACTTAAGTTTTTTCCATTCATTCTCTATGTTTTGTAAGGCACATGCATTATGGAATGCTTGTAAGTAATTCTAGGGATCAACATTGTATCCCTCTTCAAATCATGGGATATTGTTCATATCTATACTCTTGATCCTACTATCTTTCTGGTGCCTTGTTGGAATTATAATAGCCCTAGTTATGTCTAATATACTTCAAGTAGCGAGTAGGGGTTCATCATGATTATCTCATCCATGGCATCTATGATGCCTACATTATTCCCTACTCTCGCTTTTTATATGTCGTGACTCTCTAGAGTGTCCTCGTCCCCTTTCCTAGTTATTTCACCTATGAATTTCACTTCACCTACCTTTATCCCCATGGTCTTTTTCTTTATGACTACATCTAGATACTAAAGGAGAAGGTGAAATAGATGATGAAGGTGAAGAAGGAGAATCATCACCATGACAGTATCTGCTACTTTCTCTTCGATGGTCACATCCTTGATCATGATTACAATCAGAATGTCCACCTTTATCATATGTCCGTGTTCCTTTTTCAGACCCTTTGTGCCTGTGGGTATCAGAATCTAGGTTATGAATAGTGGAATGAGTGGAATGAAGGTTCTAATATACAACCCCTTCTCCAAAGTCAAGGGGAGGAACATCATTGTATGGAAGACTACCTAAGGTAGGTACACCACCCTCATTTTTGCTTAGGACATGTGGGGCATCCTGGGACCACTTACCCTTCAAAGACTTATGATGTCTCTCCTGTTGCAAGTCCCTTTGATGTTGTGCCTTTTTGGAATGGTATTCTCTTGAATCATGGTCTTGCACAATGTATTCTACATGTAAGTGTGGGATGCCAATTCATGTGAGAGCACGAAGAAGCATGCTTGGGACTAAATGATTGGAAGGTAACACTATGTTACCCTCTAAGTCTCGCCAATGTAGTTGTTCATCTTGATGGAGGATAAAGGTAAAGTCTAGTATATACTCATTAAGATGAATATATACAACTTGAACTTGTTGAGGGACTGGCAAATCAACGTCTTGTATTACACCGCCAATTATTTCCTATTTTAGAGCTAGGTGCTGAGGCACTTTCATACGAAGAAGGAGACATACTTGTCTATTCAATGTGCAATGTATTCTTGTTTATTATTTTCTCAATCAACCCTAAGGGGTCATTCCAATGATGTGAATGATTTTCTATGTTCTAATTAGTGCACAAACAACTAACTCCTTGACAATGGTGCTAATGAGGAGCGGTGAGGTACCCCAATGCTCAACCATACGGATACGAGCATTTCACACATGATTTGATCGAATTCCAAGGACTAAGTGCCTATGCAACTTTGTGGAACAAGGACAGGTTGGTTAATCATTATCTTCCCAAGCTTACCTGTATGTCATGATTGTATGATTAAGTAAGCTTGAGGCATATAATTTTTATATCTTTTATGTTTTTATGTCCTACTACTAATAAGGGAGGAGAGAGAGATAACTAAGTGAATAATTTAACTTAACTACTGATTAACTAGGCTTTAACTAATCCTAACATCTGTATTCGTTCTCACTTGTTGTACACATCTTGAACTAATGCAACACTACTGGGATTGCCAAACACTAATCATTATTGGGTTACCAAGCATTACACACATGCTCGAAGCAATCGTACTGAGTGTAATTTAAGGATTTTCTTAATTGATCAAAATGAATTGCTATGATAATAATAGAAATGTAAAGTGCATAAAATAAAATAAATACATAAGAAAATAAAATAAAATAAATGTGTAAGAAAACAAATCTCAAGTGCTACAAGGATGAATCAAAGAGCTCGTCTTTATTGCTGTACACACGGTATGCTCAGGTACACAATGCTTGAATAAAGATCCATCCACACTTCGACCTCCTACTACGGGCACTTAGAAAATACTCTAACCTTCAAATAGACTACAAGAGTTTTGCTATTTAACTGCTACAAGACTTCCTTTCCCTAATTGTGTGCCTGGGCATTGTATTTATAAGCTTGGGAACAACTACTCTAATAATTAGAGCAACCTCTCTAATAATTAGAATAACTGCTAAAGAAACTGCTAGAGTAAACACTCTAATAATTAGAATAACTACTAAAGAAACTGCTAGAGTAACCACTCTAATAATTAGAATAACTGCTAAAGAAACCACTAGAGTAACCACTCTAATAATTAGGATAACTACTAGAGTAACTGCTCTCATCAACCCACTACATCGCATTAATGATGATGTATGTAGAGTTGTGATGTTGTAGATATAATATTGTAGATGTGATATTGTGGCTCATCAAAAATAGGTTTTATCATACCCCCATGATTGACTAGAGATTCATCCTTGAGTTAAAAGAGAAAAAGAGGATAGAGTTTCTTACAAAATTGTAACATGACTACTTAAATTTGAATGTCACATTGTGGTTTAAGTGGTATTTTACAAAATTACCATGCATGTCATGATAGACACAATTTATAATAAAACAAAACAAAACAAAATAAAAGAGCTCAATGTAGTCCTTAAGTTCCTAACAATAAAGGCTCCTCCATTGGCTTCTTTCCTTTGTCATTGGACTTTTGGAATTGATAATGGTTAAGAAGTGTCCAAAGCTTCTCTTCCTCTAACTTGGGATCATGTATTATCCATACAAATTCTGTGATGTTTGAGAGCGTTGGTACTTCCCATGACCATGGTAATTGTGGAAACATCTTATTAGCTTTCACATACCAAGCTACAAACTACCTTATTTCTTCTTTAACCACCCTAGCCATATTTCTTACTTCTTGGTAATCAATCATTCTATGGGTCAAGTTTATTGTTACATCTTTCTAACCTTGGTAGCTAACTTTTACTATTTCAAGTTTGAAGTTTGCAACATGTAATTTCTGATTAGCATCTTTTCTGTCTGCAAACTCCTTCTCATTCAGTGCATATATGACAACTGCTTGTTGCTCTAGCTCATTTCTTGGTCTGCCTACTATTAACATGGCTAGATTAGCATACCAAAGGTTTACTAACCCCATGTGCTCTATGAGATCCTCAATCTACACTTCTTTATTCATGACTTTAGCCTAGTGAACATTGGATAAACTATTTAGAATTGACTACCAATCAAGTGTCTGTGTTGTGAATAAACTAATCATGGCCATGGCCATATAGATTTCTTTTTCATTGATTTGCTTCTACATGCCCACTTGGCCTTCGAAGTGTTCTTTTATGTGTTCATGTTTCTTGGCTTAATTCTACCATGTGCTGATTTCAATTGTTGATTTGTAACAAATGGCATAGACTTCTTTCATTGAATCATTTATTCATGTCCTAGTTGACTCTAATGAATTGTTCTTGTAGTTGATGAAATATTTTTTCAAGAAAATTTTTCTAATTTTCAATGTCTATCAACCTTGTATTATCTGCATCAAGTTTCTTATTTTCTTCTTCTAAGGTAGTTATGGCTTTAACATATGCATATGTTTGTGCTTCTTCCACACAACCTTCTCTTTCTCCATATCTACTTAAATATCTCTTGCTATAAGCTACATCACTTGTTTTTTTCTAAATGCATCTAGTTGGTCTAGCATTATGTATTGTGCAGTGTCTCTCCTTTCCACTTTCAAGGCTGCCAACTCAACTTGCAACCTATGCACTTCATTTTTTGCCTACTCTACTCTTTTCTATACAATGACCAACTTTCCCTTTGTTGTAATTAAATCAAACTATATTATAGTGATATCACTAGGGATATCAAAGATATTTTGCATTACTTGTCCTATTTGTAGTAGTAAATCGAGAACATCTTCTTCTTCTGGTGGAGTAACATATGTTCTAGCTAGTATTTCAACATCTCTTATTCTTGCAATATCTACCGATGGCACATAGAAATATTAACTAATTCTTTAATATGATTAATAATATCCTCTACTTCTCTTGCTACATCTTGATGTTACATTATCACCAATGTGCTTCCTTCTCTAGTTTCTAGCATGACTTGGAAAGATGTAGTGTTCCTTGCAATTTGTTGTGCCCTATCATTGTCCCTTCCTACCTATAGTAATACCTAACCACTAGTAGGTCCCATTGATACAACATGCCTTACAAAGTTATCCCTAACTTGGTACAATGTAGAACCTTCTCTTGTTCCCCAACTTATGGTTTTTGCAATCTATTGCAAGTGGCTCATGCAAGACTTGTAATTGTTACATCCCATCCAAAGACAATAGGTATGGTCATCTGCTTATGATTTATAGATTACATATGGATTCCCTATGTGTTTTTGTGGATGAGTTAATGTATTTTATATGTTATGATGCTTTGTCTTTATGTTATGATTATGATGTCTTTACATGCTTAACTAACATGATTATGTACACTAGCCCTATGTGATGTGTTAGACAGGTGATGTTGCTAGTAGGGGTGTTGGATTGGGGTACAATAGCACCTATCTGATATGTTTTTATGCTTTATGTGCAATTTCGGCATTTTGGCATTTGTACTATAGCACTATGTTGCATGATGTTTGGGTGTGGTTTTGGCATGTCAATATGTAGAGCATATGATAAGGATCTTGTAGGTCCAAATGAATTCTGATTTGGAGTCCCAATGTGTTTAGTATGCAGGTTTAAAGTTTAAGATATTAATTGCAAAGGAGGAAAATATATTAGCTTATGAAAATTTTTTGTTCATTAAAAAATATAAATAATAAATAATGCAAATGAAAAAACAAAAAGTAATCTCACATCATGTGAGAAAACTGCATTGTTATGTTATTTAACATAAAGTATATACTTTATGCATAGTTTTATTGGATATGTTTTTTTTATGTCTTTTTCATACCACTGCCTCACCATCACTTGTGAGAGAAATTAGGTTTTGGGGTTTTTTTTTCCTATTCACAAAAACAAAAATTCACAAGAGTCTATTTTCTTCCATTTTTCTTTTTACTTTTTTCTTTTTTTCTTTTTTTTTGGATTCTGAGCCTTGTGGATAATTTTTGCTTGTTCTGAACTTGGATTTGGAATTGTCATAGTCGTATCTACAAGGAACATGATATGTATGTTTAGTTTTTGATTTGGTAGGAAATTTCTATACTATTTGACCTTTCTTATTATCATGTATTCTACACATTATTGGTTCTTGTTATCATGCTTCCATGTTTTAGTTATTATGCTTCCATTCTAAGATTACTTGATCCTAGGCATCACCCTACCCTAGCTATGGTGAGGTGTTATAGTAATCTTGTTATCTAGGTGGAGCACTCTATCTAGGTCTATCACTAGTAGGCATTGTTCCACTAGATCCTACTTCTTGTTGTCTAGTTATTGGAATGTTACTTCCTAGCATGGATCCTACTACTTCCTTAATGCTAGCTGGCTTCTCTAGTGGATCCTTCTCTAGTTGCACTAGTTTGGACATCTCTACATAGGATACATTTTGAATTTTCCTCAGAAAATCATTTGTATATTCCAAAATCACTACTTTCTTGCACAATTTTCTAATGGGACAAGGAAATGGCAGTGTTTGCCTTCTTCTCTTCAAACCTTCTTTGTATTTCTAGAAAGATCATATGCGCTTTATTAGCATTGAATTTTCCCATGAGAATTGAACTTTCTCTAGCTACATAGGTGGAGATCCTATTAAGTCTTTTGGTAGGAAACAAGTGGTAGGTTTTGATATTGAAGTAGATCTTCTCCTAAGTAGTTAATTTACTATACTCCTTATTCTTTTTTCCATATGCTCTTTACAACCATAGCTTCTTTGCATGAATGTTGAATCTAGTGGATATTTGTGCTACTGTTGCTTTGACATTAGGAATATTAATTACCTTTACAATGGCTTCAATGAAGTAAGGTATTGAAACTCCTTTAATCTTACTAGTAGCATCATCTTGTTTATTCTTCCAGAATTAGTATACTTCTCCTACTAAAGGAGAGGATTAGAGGTGGTTTCAGACACTCTAAGGAGCAAACTCTATGAATGGTCCAAAATTTAGTTCCACAATTACTATGAACCTGATAGACTTCTCTTGAATAGCCTAGAGGTATTTTGCTATTAGTGTGAGATGTTGTCCTTGCTCAAGAGCTTGTGGTAATTTAGCCTTAACTTGCCTAGATTATTCAATAGTAGGGATTTTTCGTGAATGCTAAAGGATTGAGTCTCTTGCTTTGCTTGGGGCATTTGTTCTTCGGCTCACCCTCTACATCGACCTTGTGATCTTTTACTTCCATGATGTAAGGATCCTTCTATTGCATGTCTTTTGGAAGTCATCTACAATTATCAAAGACTTAAGCTTATGTAAGGATTTAAATAGGTCTCTAGAAGTTTATATTCCTTTCTCAGATCCTTGGTTTTGTTCAAAATTTTATCCTTATTATTACCTATGGATCTTACTATAATTATAGAGTTAGAAAAATTCAAAAAGAAACCTTTTTTTTATTCTTTTAATTATTAAGACTTCTCATAGTTATCATTTCTTATTTATTATGTTATTAGATGGTTAGCTAGAAGAATCAATTAGGTTCATTATCTTTTATTTAATTAATTGATTAAAACATTCTTATTTTCTCCTATTCTTACCGTTGATATTCTCTTCTGGCATTAGAAAAATTTGGCTCTTCTATGTGCAATACTCCCTCCCCCCATCCCCACATGACTAAGGTGATCACTTTGTGATCAACATGGTTCAAAAATAATGCAAATCAAAGCTACAATGAGGAAGTTTGGTAGCTTGGAAGTTCAGACATCAAAGGCTTAGAAAAAAAACATGAACTTCCCTTACTTTGAAATGTGAAAATGAATAATTGTATAACTCTTGACACGTATATATAGATTTTTATTAGTGCAACAGTGTAGATATGACATAGTAGAGCCTAATACATCCTACCTATGACGTCACTGCCAAAAAATTTTTATTTTAAGTAATTTTTGATGAAAATTAATTCAAATGGATAGTTTGGAAGATGTAGAAGTTGTCTAAAGGGACTTTGAATATAAATGATGCTCAAATTATGAAAACTTAGAGATCAAAGATCATAAAGAAGGTTAATTAGATGTATAGGAGATGGTAGTGAGAATTGCCAGAAGTATGATCAAATATGAGAATTTAGGAAAGTAAACACTGATGGTTAAAGTATCTCAAAGGCACAAGATGATGTGGAATTATTTGTAAAGTATGAGATATCAGATTTATACAAGTGGGTCCTCCCCAAAGTAGGCTTTACTACTTAGTACCCTTGTATAACCACACCTACAAGTTTCTGTAGGTACTCAAGGAGTTGAATGTAAAGCATACTTGTCTTGCAAAATACACATGTTAGTATTGCTGAAATGAGAAAATAACACTATATTATACAAAATCATAGAATTATGATTATATATACCAGTGAGGTGGGACAAGATTAGAAAGGATTAAAACAATTTGGACATAAGATATCTTACCATAGGCATAATCAATTCTTATGTGTGATGTATGGTTAAAGTGATCATTAGCCTTTCCATCTAAGATCCAAACCAAGTTCATACCACTTACCAATGACATCACATTGCAACATCCCAAGACTAACAACCATAAGACTACCAATACTACAATAAGTACTAACACTTGACAATGAAGTTCAAGAAAGTAGTTTATTAATAGCATACTTTATTTTTAAGATTTAGGAGAAGTTGCCTACCTTCAAGCATGGGTAACACGTTTTCCCAGTCACATGGTAAGGTAACACTTATTTTAGATATTCTTACATTTTTGTTAGAACTCAAGTAAATACTATAACTTAACAATAGGATAAGACTTATAGGAGTAACCTTAGAGAATCCACAAATACCCTTGATGTCACACCCTTTTCATTTCCACTTAGTTCTTCACTTTTCAACCAAGGCATAATGATCACAAATTTATTTTAGTTTTATTTTGAAAAGTATATCATTATAACCATGGTAAGAACCTCTTATTATTGGAAATGAGTGGATGGACGGTGTGGTCTCACTATATATAGAATTAGTCCTTCCATGATTTAATAACATAGGAAAATTTTCACATTACTAGAACTACATCTTGCTTTATTCCTTTGCACTTTATTAGAAAAATCAACAAAATATGTACAACAAAGATGATGAAAATTATAGAAAACTGATAAAAAATAGTAAAATATGGTAAGAATGTAAAAATTTAGAAAGAATTTAAAAATTATTAAAGAATAGAAGATGATTAAGAAATGGGAAAAAATCAAAGAATAGAAAAGATATCAAAGAATGTGAAAAAGTAGTAAGAAAAGAAAAAGGTCTAGTGCCTAAGTGTCACATTTGTCACCCCCATGACTATTATTAAAAATAGTTAACCAAAACCAAGGTCTAGTGCCTTGCTTTCTGTTAGCACAATCGCTCTGCGCTCCGAAATCACTTCGTGCTCTGAATGTGGGCTCTGCACTATTATGGTAAGAATAACAGGCTTACCAGAGGTTAATCCTTATTTATAGTTGTAATGGTAAAAGGGGGAAACCTACCATTCTCTCTTTCCATTTAATGCAGGGTATACCATGCAACATAGCATGCTCGCCACGATATTGTAGCACTGTTGGCAATTAAAACAAGCAAATTTGGGTGAAAGATCTCAACACGATTCAAGCTAACTATTTGGTTTTCTGAAAAAACAAAAAATATATATTTTTTTCAGTTATCGGTCCAGAAAGACCTTAAACTAGCAATCTTAGCATAGCGGTGACTTTAGCGGTCTGGAAAGAGCTTAAACTAGCTATCTTAGCATAGCGACGACTTTAGCGATCTGAAAAGACCTTAAACTAGCATTCTTAACGTAGTGTTTCACTCTAATTAGTGGTCTGAAAACACCTTAAACTAGAAGTTTCAACCCGTTACACGTACGCAGTCCACAATGATGTTAAACTAGCAATTTTACATTTTCGCACCAACAGTTTTGCATTTTTGAGCAGTTTTGCGTTCTCACATCGATAGTTTTACATTTTTACATTTTTTCTTTTAGCAGTTTTGCATCTCCATGCCTTAGCAGTCTACCATGACTTTAAATTGGAAAATTTCAATCTTTATATCATACTTTGCTAGTTACATCTCATCATTGTTTTGCAAATTTTCATTATACATGATTACTACCAATAGGTGCTTCTTAACTAAGCTTTCATCTCATTTTGGCAGGTTGAGCGAAAATGAAAATATATCGTGATCTCTCTTCATCGTTAACTTTAGCAGGTCCACATGGCAAGCTCATAAGATAATTGAACCCAAACCTAATCGACTAGGGATCAATCGCGACTAGCACCATATCGTCCTTAGAAACATTCCTAGACTAGCCGAAGCATTTCGTCCGAACTCTAGATTTAAAGGCTAGGGATGTAACTAAGGATCCTCTCATTGAGATGCCTGTGACCACATCCAAGGGGGAGGTAAAAATGTTAAAACTTAGTTCCCTCTTAGATTCATAGACGCACGAAGATGTAGCCAAAATTCTGCAAGACAACATTAAGGTCTTTGCATGGTCATACAACGATATGCCTGGTTTAGATCCGAGGATAATACAGCACAACATTGTCTTAGACCTAAGCATGAAGGAAGTTAAGCAGAAAGCTCGTAAGGTTAAACCAGAGATTACACTAGCCATAAAAGATGAAATAACCAAGCTATACCAAGCTGGTTTCATCCATGCAGTTGATTACTTGAAATGGGTGTCCAACATCGTTGTGGTTTCTAAGAAAATGGGAGGAATACAAATCTGTATAGACTTCCGAGATCTGAACAAGCCAATAATCAAAGATGAATTCCCACTTCTAAGCATCAATCAACTCATCGACACTGTGGTTGGTCATGCTCTATTATCCTTCATGGATGGTTTCTCTGGCTACAACCAAATTCGCATTAACCTAGAGCATCAGTTAATAACAACCTTCATAACCCCATGGGGTACCTTTTGTTACACTATGATGCCTTTTGGGCTCAAGAACACTAAAGCAACCTACCAGTGAGCCATAACTTACATCTTCAGTAACTACATCCTAGAAACGCTAAATGACTACGTGGATGATATAGCGGTCAAGTCCAAAGAGGCCGCTGATCACCCACGTGATCTAGGGGTAGTCCTTAAGTGTTGTCAAATGCATGATTTGCATCTCAATCCTAAGAAGTGTGTCTTTGGTGTGAGAATCGAGTGCATGTTAGGGTTTGTAGTATTGGAGGCCGAAATACGAGTGGACCTTGACAAAGTTAAGGCCATCGTCAACCTAGCACCTCCTACAAATATTAAGGAATTTTGTGGGTTGCAAGGTAGGGTACAATTCATCTGAAGGTTTATAGAAAAGTTAATTAACAAGTTACATCCCATGCAACATTTTCTAAAGAAAGGGGTTAACTTCGAATGGACAACTCAATGTCAACAAGCCTTTGATGACTTGAAGAAAGAGCTGTTGCACTCCCAATTGTGCACCTGCCATAGAGAGATAAGCCTTTCTTCATCTACCTTGCCACCTCCAACACATCTATCATAACACTATTATGTCAGAAATGAGATGACAGATCTAAGATACTAGTGTACTACCTGAGTCATGCATTAATAACGTATGAGGAAAAATACAATGAAGTAGAGAGGAATTTCATTGCCTTAGTATTTACATTAAAAAAATGGGGGCATTACCTATTTCATAGTATAATTAACATTATTTGCAAAAGCAACATACTCTAGTGTATCACTAACAACTTGTATGAAAACAACAAGATAGCTTGATAGAATGCAATAACCACAGAATTCGATCTGCACTATGTGAGCCAGTTGTCAATGAAGGGTCAAGCTATAACGATACAACTTACAGCCTCATCTGTTGACAACCAGGAAACCATAGATCTCGAATTCCCATAAGAACATGTTAGCACTATCAAAACCATCCCATCGCACCTAAAAGCTACTTTACACTTTGACAGCACCTCGACCACACAGGGAGGTAATGCAGCTACCGTCATTACGTTCCCCTCTGGGGAAATGCATCCATTTGCTTATCGTTTTACGTTCCCCTGCACCAACAATGTGGCAGAGTATGAGGGTCTACTTAGAGGCCTCTTAGCTGCCCAAACACTACGCATACAACACCTGACGATTTGTGGCAATTCACAACTAGTTGTGAATCAAATCACTGAGGTCTATGCCTGCAAAGCTACGCATCTGTAACCCTATTGGGACCTAGCAAAAAGCCTACTCAAGCAGTTTGCAACTACAGATGTGCAACACATGCCATGCAACAAAAACACCGTAGCAAACACCTTAGCCACCCTAGCACTAAATATTCCACCACACTTGTTTGCAAGTCTATTGACTTCAATTGTCGAATGTACTGAGCCTATCACTTAGGCGAGACACGTGGCCTCTATTAGTGTTGTAAATACCCAGGAGTGGTACGCTGACATTAAAGCCTACTTGTAACACGGTGAACCCCCAAGCGGACTAACATCGACCTAGAGAGATGCGATCTGTAAGCATGCCTAGCAATATACACTCATGGGGAATGACGCCCTGTGAAAATGTTCCTATGACGGGATATTGCTGGCATGCGTGGGTGAAGAGCAGGTGCGGAAGGTGGTCAATGAAGTACATGAGGGACTGTGTGGTCGACACATAGGACCTAGGGCTATGGTTGTGAAAATCATATGCCTAGGGTACTACTGGCCCCATATAGAGCATGATTTCCTATCAAAGTTCAAGACATGTAACACGTACTAGAGATATGCAAATCTCATACATGTTTCACCTACGGAGCTGCATGCAACACAAATCACGTGGCCTTTCCAGCAATGGGGACTATACATCATAGGACCTATCACGTCCAAGTCCTTCTTAGGGCATAGCTTCATCATCACCATCACTAAGTATTTTACTAAGTGGGTGGAAGCTATCCCCCTGAGGAAGACGACATCTCAGTAGGTTTGCCACTTCATCTTGGATAACATCGTCACAAGGTTTGGACTTTCAATGACTATTGTAACCAACAATGGACCATAATTCAGTAGTACAAAAACCCAAACTTTCTGCAGCAATCTAGGAATTTGGAAATCATTCTCCTCCCTGTATTGCCCAAAGGCAAACAAGCAGGTAGAGGCTACAAATAAGACCATCATCAACTTGCTAAAGAGGATGCTTAGCAACAACAAGAGGCAGTGGCATGAGCAAATCCTCTATGTTCTATGGGCCTACAGGATGACATGCAGGACCGTGACGAATAAGACTCCTTACAATCTCATTTATGGATCTGAAGCTATGTTGCCTCTTGAGTTGCAGGTACCTTCACTCTAGATGATCCTATCTGATGTCATGAGTGAAGCCCAAAACAACGAGTTGAGAATTATCAACCTCGACTCAATAGAGGAGGAGTGCGCACAAACAATAAGCTACATAGAGCACTACCAGAGCAAGCAATGACAAAAACATCATGCAAACCTGCCTCAATGACCAATACAAAAGGGAGATCTCATCCTCAAGGCTATTTATGAACATGTGAGCAAATTCTCAGCCAACTGGGAAGGCCCATACATGGTCACTAAAGCCTTTGGGAATGGAGCCTTCAAGCTGGCAGACATGGATGGCAATGAGTTTGCAAACCCAGTGAATCACTCATACCTTAAGCCATACTACATCTAAGCGCATAGAGAAAATAGACAAATGTCTACTATGACATAAAACTAGCAAAGGTGAGCAAACGTTCGCTATGACATTAAACTAGCATAGCTTCACCAATTTTCGCTATGATGTAAAATTGGCATAGCTCATCCGCTATGACGTAAAACTAGCACAGAACGTCTGCTATGATGTAAAACTAGCATAGCTCATCCACTACGATGTAAAACTGGCAACAAACATTTGCCATGACAAAAAACTTGCATAGATCATCCGCTATGACGTAAAACTGGCACATCTTGTCCGCTACAACGTTAAACTCACACATACGGTCTATTGGGACCTTAAGCTAGCATAGTGGTCTATTGGGACCTTAAACCAACACATAGTCTACCAAGGCCTTAAACTAGGTTCGCAGTACATTCCTAGCATGCATCTACGCCAAGTACGCATCAAGCGAGCTTGTGAAGTCTCGACGTGGGATGGGATGTTGCAGTTCCAAAATGCAGTTCATGACGCAATGAGAACACGATCTCGAACATATGCAATGCTGCTACTCCTAGCATCTTTCTGATCCCCTAGAGATGTCATATGACATCTCATTGACCCCTAGACTTACCATTGCCACTGCCCATCACCCTGACGGTACTTCCCCAATCAGTGCCTGCAGTTGGAGTTCCGGCACTATTGTGGCCCAGCCACAATATTGTTACCCTCTAGCTCCCTGCCAGCATCTAAGCTCAAACAAAATTTATCTATGTGGTAGTTGATCCCATAGATGAATTAAGAATGCATACCTTTGGTAGGGATTCTAGAACATCTGCACTCATAGCAACTCCCTACTCTTTCGATGCCCACTCCTCCACGCTGACATTGCTAAGGCCGCTGCTAGCCTTCCTACTTTGGACATCGTACACCAGCAAAGATGTCCAAGAGCTTCAACAACGTCTACAGTAAGCAAGACCTTTGCCTTCATTTTGCATCATGGTTGTTTCTTCTGGTTCACTCTTTGTTGTGTTTGCAGAGTGCATTCTAGAGGGGCATCGGCCGCAAGCACGTTTCGCTACAGTAGCAAATGCTATAGCATTGCAAAGTGATTGTCTTAATTAGCTTGGCTACTTTAAAGTGCACATCCTATCCTTCCCTTTGCTTTACTTCCTGCACCCGTGATTTCTACTCACTCCCCTCTTTTACAAGCTTTTTCCAATGCTTGCTAAGCCCTCCTGTTTGCCCAACCACAAAGTCCATGACATGTGTAACAAAACTCACCACATGGGAAGCACCTATAGGCAAGTTAAAGCCCCCATGCAGATGTAACACAACTCATCCAAGGAAAGAAACACCTATCCTACAACAAGGTTATTCACAAATGTAGATGGAAAAATAGAAAAAGGCAAAAGCATAGGAGAGCAAAAGCTCATGTGAACATAGAAAACATGCCTAAAACAAATGGCATGTAAGCTATTTCACAATCACCCTCTCCAAACATTTCAATGAGAGGTCGAAGGTCAACGAAAGTAAAGATGAACACGTGAAAAACTCCCTCATGAGCACTTCGATGAGGGACTTTGCTAAGCCTCATCTTTACCCTTTTCATGAACCTCCTTCCTCCCTACTTAGTCCCTTCCCCCCCCCCCCTCTACAAAAACCAATGCAACACTCTCAATCACAGCTAAGCGATGTCTTGACGATCACTGCACAACAATGTTAGCATTTTGTCTTCTATGGTGTTTCGTTTTCTTTGTCAATGTCTCTCAGGTCCATCCTCTAAACGTCAACAAAGAAAATCCAATGAAACACCCTAAATTTGCAAGGCATCCTTGCTTCAGAGGGCCTTCACAATTCAGGCAGCGTCATGGCAGTTCATCAGGAGATGGATGCTATAGGTTTTAAGTTGAGCAGTTTGGAAAATTTTCTAGCTAGGTAATTCATCCAACTGACAGCCTACTCAGGAACGATGCAGAGAGTTTTCGGCAGTGCTCAAGATGCACAAAATAGTTTGGAAAGTTTTCTAGTCAAGGAGTCTGCTACGCTATGTAGCATAGCAGGCTTCGGGAGATAATCATTCAAACAATCAACTTTAAATCATTGCAAGGCAAGATGCTATACTATGCTACGCTACACAGCATAGAATAGTGTAGTGAGAGTAAGATAGGAAGGCTCAGCTTACTTAGTGATTTTAAATGCACTCAGTTAGCGGCTTTGGCCTTCAAAAATAGCTGCTTCGCTCGACTCTAAGTCCTTCAGCAATGGCTCCTTCACTAGAAAGCGACAAACTTAGAAAAAAGCAGGCCATGTCAGTTGCTATGCTACGCTACGCTACGTAGCATAGCACAGTGTAGCAACTCTATGGGAACAACAAAAAGCATCTCAAAGGGTGGGATTAGCAAGTTTGCAAGTTTTGCATTGGAAAAGGCAAAGATTGCAGATTATCAACGTTTTCGTGATTAATTCTAGCTAATACGCTATGCTACACTACATAGCATAGCATAGCGTAGCAAATATGCAAAGAATAGTTAGCACGCTTCAAAGGTTTCCAGCACATGCAGCAGGACGCAGTGCAAGTTTTTACTTCAAACCGGTGGCTATGCTATGCTACACTGCATAGCGTAGCGCAGCGTAGCAAGTTGCTATGCTATGCCCACATGCTACGCTAAAAAATGCATGGTGTGGCGTAGCAGACAGTAACATCACATCAATGCACTTCACCTAATTGCACTGTTGGCACACATCTCCAAGCTCTGATAGCACAATTACAGCATGGTAGGCTCATCCAACGGTCATGCATGCCCAATGGTCATGCATGTCCATGTAGCATAGACAAGTCAACGCAGGCCTAGGGCATGTGGCATCCAAACCGCATCTTTCGCGTACCCTTGGTCCTATAAATATTCAAGTTGGTGAGTTGGCTGGTGAATTGGTTAGCAAGCAAGCAAAAAAGTTAGCATTATATTCCTGAGCATTGTAAACATCTTGTTTGACATTGTAAATAGTTAACACTCTCATTTGGTATTTTGTTGTGCTCTTTCCTACTATCCTCATAGAATTTTGCATTGTTGACTCTTGAGTCCACATTCAAGCACACAGCTTTCTTACGCTAAATTTCTTGGTTACTCTTGGGATCCTTGTGCCCCTCAGTGCCATGCAACCAATTGTATCCACCTTGACAAAGTGAAGTCACATTCTTGAAGTGGTGCATTTTTGTAACTACATTTTACTTTGTTTTCTCACTTATCATTGCATTTTACATTGTTTTCTATCCCTTTTGTATTTAAAGATTATTCTATGTTGTAAGTCTCATTTCTCAAACTATCTGTTTACAAAAGATTATATTAACACTGACTAAGTCCCTATCTGATCGACCAGACCATTTAGGGTGCCCTGTTTCCATTTTATCTAGCACAGCCCTTACGCAGATTTGGGGTTAAGACTGTCACGACTGACAACCTCTCGGTGTTGTGTAGCCACTGATGTTTTCAGTTGCTACAGGGGCCAAAAAACTTAATTTTTTTGATAAAAAAAAATTTCAAAAAATTTCTAACTCCCACAAAGGTTTAACAAAGAAACTAGCATTAAAACATCAAATTATAAGGGTTAAACCTTCCAACAAGCTCCAATGACACTCTAAGTTAAAAATAATAAAAATAATAATAAAATAATCAATCTGTCATGGTCCAAGCTTAGCTTAAGTGTAATTGTCCAATGAGAAAGGTACTAAATGTTATAAGTTGCACATTGATTGCTAATCCTTGGTTATGATGTGATCGCAAATGGCACCTACGGGAAACCATGCACAAGAAGGAGGACCATTCCAACCAAGGGATAAAGGACCAAAAATAGAAAAGGGCCAAGAGAAAGCCCATGAGCAAGTAGAGACCCATGCAATGGGACCCCTTTGGGAGGAGCTTGAAGCGGAATGTTTTCTGATAGATTCTCGAAGAAGTTACAAGAACAAAACAGTTTCACCAAGATGAGACTGAATCTTAAGGTGACCTTCATGGAAGCCTACCTTAGGTAGATCATGAATAAAGAGGTTTAGAAATTGGTGCTTCAAGAATTAAAATTTGAACCTGTCTTGGAGTTTACACCACCAGAAGTCAAATCTCACCTACAAAACTCTTCCATATGGTCCACAATCACTTCCAATAGGAAGTGATACATGGGAGTGACCTATCTTTTCTAGAATAATAGGTAGGTTGATTCAATAGTTAAAATCAAGAAGATTTTGATGTCCTACTTGGTGAAAGCCATTACAAAGATCCTTAGGTTACCAGAAACAAGGGCCAACCTTGTAGAAATCCCCATGCAAGTGAATCCTGACATCAAGAAGGAATGGATGTAGTGATGTTATGGAGTCGATCGTAAAGAGTTTGACATGCTTACAATAGTAAATCATGCATACGTTATGATTACAACCTTCCACCTCAATCCAAAAATGATTCCAAGTAAGATCACTACCTTCTTAACCTATGCATGTGTTGCTCTAAGCAGTCGATTCCCCATCAACCTTTCACAGCCAATCTATCTTGAGATAGAGAAGTGATTTAAAGAAAATGAACATGGAAGGAAGGTACTCCCCTTTCCATGCCTCATCAAAAAATTATGCAAGATGGGAGGAAATAACCCCCAAAAAAATGACATGATTTGACATACTCCATCTACTACTTAGGTGGAAATGATGAAGGATAAGGTGCTTGCTAAGATCATCCATGAAGAGGAGTAATGACCAAAGCCACCACCACTCACTCATGAAACAATGTTAGAGGCCTACATTTCCCTTGAGCACATGCGTGAGATTTCAGACTAGCTCTTACATGAGCAAGAGCAGTAAGCAAGAACAAGTGGTAGTGACCCATCTGTGTATCACCTAACGATGAGTCACTTTAACGAAGTGGCTCAAACCATCAGCCAAATGGAGAGATGTGGGCCAATTTTTCAGCCCAGATAATGTAGCTACCAATGAGATTAAATCCTAACACTTGAGAGGTAATAGTCTCCCTCATGCAATAGCAGTAATTCCCAAAAATCTCTAGGAATGCCACTACTTTTTTGATGTGTTTAGAGGAGGGAAAGGGGGCAACTATCTTGGCGATGCAACACCATGGGCAAGAGATAACAGTAGAGGTGATTGCTGATAAAATTATTGAGGCCTTAAATGTGCCTGTAATTTCTATACTAGACATTTCTACACTTAAAGATGTGTAGACATCCACAAGAATAGTTAGTAGTAGATTAACTATAGCCCAACATGAGTAGTTGGTGGAATTAGTGAAAATCGGGCAATCGATTTTGGTTGTCTTCGATCTTTTGGATGCCATCATTGTAACCTAATTAAAGTTGATTGAATTAAGGGGTAACTCAAAATAGCCCAAGCTTAGAACCAATGCTTAGCTACAGAGGCTACTAAATTAAGACCATGCCTCACCAATCCTACATTTCTCAACCCTACACTAAAACATGATGAAGCTTTTCAGCAGCTTTAGGACAAGCTCAAATAGGTTGAGAATGCAAAGGAGATAGCCATCTTTAACCAATCTATGACCGATGCCAAGACATACACCATTCAGATGGGCTTGGTCCAAATGCACCATGAGAATGAAATCCTAACCATAGAGAATCGTTGCTTGCATAATGTTGATCTGAAAAAGTAGTAGATGCAAGAATTTATCCATTAATAGTAGGAGCAACTAGCTAGAGTGAACACTAAACTAAGGAGATTAGCAACCAAAAATAGAAATCTCTCCATAGAGGAAGTCCAAGCCCTTCACCAAAAATATACAATAGAGATAGTTTCTTGTAAGAATGAGGCTTTCAAATTTGCAAGAGACAAGAACCATTCCAAAGCTCATGTCAATCCACAGAAAGAAATTAATGAAAAACACATCTAGATGGCAAAGGCAAAAGTTAACAAGGCCCTCCAATAGCTCAAGGAAGGAGGTAATTTCTAGTAGCCTATCCTTGATGGGCTCAATGTCTATAACAAGGTAGAGATCTACATGAAAGTGTTGCATATCAAGGAGATGAAAAAATACATGGATCTTTCCAATCTTTATTATGCAAACTAAGTAATGTTGACTACCAGATGGTCATGGTCAAAGTTGGAGAAGTAAGTGGCCAATTCGTACTTGCTATATGAGGCAAAGTTCAAAATCCATAAGGAGATAAAGAAAAAACTTGATATTACTAATGCTGAACTCGAGGTACTTAAGGGATGATTTACCAATTAGAGATCAACTGCTATGAACCTAGCCAAAAGTATGAATGACTACCAGGAGCTACAAAATGCTGTCAAGGTGGTCAATGTTGAATGCAAACTTTTCACTACTTGGTTTGTCAACAGGAAGAAACTATTCTTGACAATGGCTTGTTCCTATGATGTTTCCACTTTTGCCCACATTCAAGATGCTACGTGGATTGTGAAAAATCCTAGGGGAAAGAAGAAGAAAATGAAGGTATTTTTAGATGCCTTTCATCTTTTACTAGACATTGTAGCTACCACCAAACAACCACAACCTCCTCAACTACCATGTGCATCCAAAGTAGGAGAAGGTCCTTCAAAGCCTTAGGAGCCTCCACCACCTGGGATCATTTGATCTTCTCCAACATCTTCATGCTATCTAAAGAATTGTGTTTTTCATTTTTATCCTAGTGTTCAATTTTGTTGTCCTAAACACCAAAATTTTGTAATCATTGTAAAACCATATACTCTAGGCACTTAGTTTTTGTTGTGTAGTTTGTGTGTTTGTTTTTTGTGTCAATAATTCCATACCTTCCCAAATTTTGTAAAGAACTCAAGGATGAGTTTTCATTTACTCGTAGGCGTATGATGAATCATTTGGTTGGTCGTGTCGATGGGATGCCATCAATGTAACCCCCTCAATGGGATATCGTTGACAAAGGGTTTTATCCATTGATGCATACTCATCGATGGGGCTCCCTGTTTTGCCTAGAAATACATGCTAACTAGTTGCATTTATGGTATAAGTCTCATAGTTGTAGTGAAACTCTTGTAGTTTTTTCATTCAGAAGTTAGAATATTTTTCTAAGTGCCCACAGTAGGAGTCAAAGAGTGTATGGATCTTTATTCAAGCACTGTTATACCTAAGCACTATAGTGTGTGTGATAATAAAGATCATCTTTCTCATAAACCTTGTAACATCTTGGAATAGATTAAGTATTTCCTTTATGCATTTGATATTTTAAGCAATTTTCTTTAATGTTTTAAGTAATTGAGTAATCAATTAAGATATACTAAGCTAAATTAAATTATGGTTAATTAAGCACATAAGTATGACCACTTCGATCATTTGCTTGGCGCTTAGTAATCCCAGTAATGCTTAACGTTTGGTAACATAGTAGCATTAAATGTGTTCAAGATCTGTACAACAAGTGGGAATAGATGTTTATGTTAGGATTAGTTAAATGTTAGCTAGTTATATTAAATTAGCAATTAAATACCTTTCGTTTTTTATTCTTTATTCTTTGGTAACTTAGAACATAAAATGAAAAAATGATAAAAATCATATGCCTCAATTGCACTTAACTATGCGTTTGCATTTCATAAGTTTAATTGGTAAGAAAACAATTGCAACAGTTAGTTTCACTTCCTAGAGACTAGTATACTTAGAAGGCTATATGTCCACGAAATTCAATTGGATCACGTGTGAATGATTAGTGATTTGTATGTTTGGGCATAGGGTCTACTCATCATTCATCAATAGCCAATTATCCTCGAACTTTCTAATTAATAATTTTAAGTTATATTTACTTAAATTACTATTATCAATGATATACAAATTTTCAAATCTATGTCCCATAATAATAACTTCATGAGTTTTAGAGTTCTTAATAATACAATGATTAGCTTAATATAGAACACATTTTCCATTATTACAAAGTTGACTAACACTCAATAGGCTATGTTCTAATCCTATAACATAGAGGAAATTATCAATTTTATTAGAGTTCTTACCTCCAACTATACCTTTTCCTTTGATGTGGACTTACTATTATCTCCAAAAGTGATACTTCTATCATCATAGCTTGTAAGAAACATGAATCTTGATCTATCCTAGTCATATGCCTTAAGAATCCACTATTAAGATACCAAAAAGTAGATAGTTTTTCTTCAAACTCTAGCTTAGCCATGTATGCCTTGTACGTTATATTCAAGGAAATTCATATCTTTCTATCTTGGTGCTTTTGTTTTTTTCCTAATATACATGCCTTGGCTAGCTTTTAAAAATATAATATTTCATAGCTATGATAGAAATGTCTCTTCCATGCTGATAGAGTAGACTTGTATCTGAGAACTAATTCATTAGTAGATTTTTTCATAGTCAAATTCATGGTAGTAATCATACTTATCTTCTTATAGATGGCCTAAGGCTTGGTAAAGAGGATAGCTGGTAAAACAATGTTGTTCTCACCTTTCATTCTAACATCAACTTCTTTAGGTTGCTCCTTTCCTTCCATGGTTATTATGAGAGCAAGAATACCTTCCTTATTTGTATCATCATATGTAGATTCGAGATGCTCACAAATTTCCTTTTTGATTTTATTGTAACCAAGTTAAAAATCTTTGAATACAAAGTGTAGTAGAAGATTTCTATGACCTTAGAATTTCCCTCATGTTCCTTCTTTTCATTTTTTGTCCATTTATTTTATGGCTTGATTCTTAACTGGGAGTTTCCACTTGTGTGAATCTCTATTGGCTCAAAATACCCATGCTCAACCAATGGCCAGATATCAAAATCAATGGACTATAATAAATACCTCATCTTAGTTTTCTAATAGCTATAATTTGATCCATAAGAAAATGGAGGCTTATTGGTAAATTATGTACATCTAATAGACATAATAAAACAAGAACAAAATATTGATGAAGATTAATCTAATATTTAAGAGACCAATCTTTAATGCGAATTGTGAATCAAATATACATCCTAGAGGGGGAAAGAATATGATATCCCAATAGATATTGCATAACTAAAACTAAGTTTAGCAACTAAATTTCCTTACAAATATTTGATAAAGTGAAGTAAAATACATCTAACTAAGATCAAAGTGAAATACAAGAAATAAAATGAAATGAATAGTGCACACCAATATTTATAATGGTTTGGCATAGGCCTAGTTCCTTCTACGAGGCTATCCAATCTCTCCAATCCATGGGTTTTCTTCTGATCCTTAAATCCATGAAGAAAAAATAGTTGTTTCAAGGATTTTCAGTCTCCCTTTCATATAACCAAGGTTTTTAGGCTTAAATCCTTAAACAATAATTCAAAATAAAAGGAAAATAAAAATGATGCTATTAGGAGCTTTTAGTAGATCAAATCACATCTAATACAAGCATAGATTATGCAAAAGATATAACAATAATAATATATGAATATAAAAAGATGTAATATCTTTTAGTTTAGCTCTTTTCCATATACATTCAAGATTTTTTCCAAAACTTACTTTGATACTACTTATTGGCTATTGAAATACCAATCTCGATTCAATGATCAACCTCTATCTATGCACTAACAACCATGAGAGCAATGATATTCTTAGATGAACATTTCATTCTTAAAGACAAATGACATCTCTTGTTCCTTAATGCTTTGTTTATCTCACAACAATCAATGGGGTTTTCACTTTTTAGCATTTTTTAATTTTTTAATTTTTTCCCTAAAAGGTCCATCTTAACCGAGGTCAATCAATCCATTGCTCCTATAGTAAAAAAAAAACTAGCTTTCATCATAGTCATCTTTCTCAATTTTAAGTATTTGGAGCTCGTCAAGTATCATCATCTAGTGGTCTTGGGTTAAGGAACCTATGGACAAGTTGATTGACCTTAAGAGTGATTTATTTTCCCAACATTAAATGATATAATTTGAGTTAGTCAATATTAAGAGTGTATCATTTTTCTTCACCTTCGCCAACTCTCAAGTAGGTCAACCTTAAGCAAGGATAATCAACTTTAACTATGTGCATTTTTCCATCTAAGTTTGGGAGTTCTCAAGTAGGTTAACCTTAAGTGGAATTGGTTGACCTATCAAACTATTTGATTAATCTAAGTATAATTTGGATAAAAGGAGAATTACTAATTTTGGCAATGTACTATACCATCAATAATATATGAAAGGCATCTTTTAATTTGACAAACAACATGCATTTTGACATTCCAAATCTTCACTTTGATTAACAAAGTATTTTCTCCAATACTAAAAGCACAACTTCATGAGCTTAAAGGGTAAAAAATGACAAAAATTGGATTAGTTTATAAGTTATGACATCAAGATGTCTCTTTGAGATGAAAATGGCATGAACTCCCCTTATCAAATAAAGCAAAAAATAAAGAGTATATATGGATATTTATAACAGTGATATTGAAGATGTGACATTTGACTTGTGATATCAGAGCTACAATATCACTCACTTTAAAATTAAATTTTTCCTTATATTCATTTAAAAGTATATTATTTCTTTACATATTAAGAGTCTTGAGGCTTCTAGAGGATGTTATGTAGAAGGGTAATGCTAGAATTTATAGATGAAGTCAAAATGATCAAGAATGGTTGGTAAAGGCTCAAGTATAAGAGAAAATAGAAGTTATCAAGTTATAAAAAAAAAGTTAAAGAGAATTAATCATTTTTATGATGAATGAAGTTACATAGTGGTGCAAAATGATTAGGATGATGTGAAATTGATTCTTAGACATCATCTGCAAGAGTTATATAAGTAGGTCCTTCACAAAGCAAGCTACTACCTTTAATGCCTTGTAAAACCACTCTTATAAGCATTTTTGGGCACTCAAGAAATTGAATGTGAACTATATTATTATTCCAATACATACAGTCTTAACTATTATAGTTAGAATCCTATATTATGCTACATAAAACCATCAAATTCATAATCATATAGACTAGTAAGATGAAGTGGTATTAAAAGGCGTTATAGTGAATGAGACATAAGAAGCCCTATCATAATTGTAATGATTCCCATGTATGATTCATGGTTAATTTTATCATTATACCTATTAATAAGAATTCAAACACAAGTTTAGTTCACCATGTATCCAACTAACCAATATGTCAATACAATACCATTGCATAAGATAAATTGGAAAATTATCATTTGATCCATTATTACTAATTAATTAACCATTGATGTTCAGTGTTATCATCCTTGACCATTGATTAGTAGAGCACCTTTAGGCATGGGTCATATGTCTTTTTAGTTTCATAACCAATACTAACCTCATCAACAATGCAACTTTATACATGGATCATGTCTTTTCAATCACATGATGAAATTAGTCCAAGAAATCATGGGATTCTTGAAAGTATCCTACCTTCAAGCATGGGTGACATATCTTTCAAATGGTACTCCATCAATGAGTGCTTATGTATTAATTAATCAATTAATTATTATTTTCCATTTTTAGAGGACTACCTTCATGT
>MNCI01021658.1:756343-773203 GCA_015680685.1 Gnetum montanum
ATATAGCTATCTCTCCATCTCTTTGGCATCTATCATATGATTGTAAAAATTGGTATGCATTTCTAAAGATGATAGGTGAAAATTACCTAACCATAAGAAGTTTTATGGTTGTGTGCTTTCCTTCATAGTGATTCCCATATAGTCTACCATGTAAATTCTACAATATCCTTTGTTGATTTTCTTTAGAGACACACCATCAAATTAGACCACTAGCACAAATTTTATAAATATTATCTTTAATTTTAACAAAGTGTTTATCCTCATGAAAAAAATATTACTTATTTTTCTTATCCCATTTAGTAGGGATTTCCTAAGTACTAAGATAGGTTAAATAATTCATTATCCATGATTTCTTTACTATAGGATCTATAATCCTCACTACCATTTTGAATAGTAGTTCATCTAGAAACTGATCAGACAAAGGTTTTTCATCATCTTATTTTTTTCATTTAACTAAGATAAATGACCTACTACTACATTCTTAGTGTCTTTACAATCAATCATAGTAATAGCAAATTCCTATAAGATTACAAGCCATTGTATGATACAAGGGCTTAGTGCAATCTTGTTCATTAAAAATATTATGTTGTTGTAATCAATATGGATATAAATAGGATAGCCAAGCATGCAATGTTGGAACTTTAATAATACATAAACCACTATAATTAATTCATTTTTATGGTTGGATAGTTAAGTTGTTCTCCTCTTATACTTTGTCTTGCATCATGAATATTATATGATCTTTTCTAATGATATAATTATGTAAGCACAAAATCCAATGCATAATTGGGTGTATCTATTATTATATGAAAATGACTAGTCTAGTCTAGAGCTTATAGGAATGGAGTCTGTACCAATTTCTACTTTAAGATTTCAAATGTCTTTTTATACTCATCTAACCAAAGAAACAATGCACCTTATTGGTTAATTTTGCCAGTAATTTAGCAATCTTTAAGAAATTTGTAATAAATATTAGATAGTACCTAGTATTACCAACAAATGATCAAATATCTTTAACTATTTGCAATATCTAGGTAATGCCCTATATGAATCTTATTTTTTTAAAAAATCCACCTTAATTATTTTTTCTATAATTTTCTATCCTAAAATGATACCTTCCAATTGAGCTTTGAATTTATTTTAATACATCATTTTGGTGCTTAATCTAAATGATCCAAGACATGTTTGAAGTTAGAACTATTTGTGGAGAAGTCGTCCATATAGACTTCTACTCTATGATGAATCTATTTTTGAAATATGTTGAGAACTAGTCTTTGGAATGTCACAAGAGCATTATAAAGACCAAATGACATTTGGCTATATGCATATATCCCCCCAAAACTGATAAAGGTGGTCACTTTCTAGTCTTTTGATATTATGTAAATTAGGTTTTATCCACTATACCCATCTAGAAAATTGTAGTACTTATGCCTCACAATAGGATTTAGAATTTGATGTACAAATAGCAAAGGGAAGTTGTCTTTAAAAATAGCCATATTTAATATCTTGAATATACAAATTCCTCACTCTTCATCTTTCTTTGAAAAAATAATAAATGGAAACATCCATTCATTATCTGCAATTGGATAGATGAATTCATCTTTTAGAAACTTCTTAAGATCTTGCTTAACTACTTCTTTCATATTTAAATTTAGTATTCATTAGAGTTGATAACATGTGATGAGTGACAAGGTACCCCTACACCCAACCATACAAATCACTAAGGTGTTTACATGCACTCCGATCGAATTCCATAGACTTATAATTCTCCAGTGCACTAGTTCCTCTAGGAAGTGAAATGGACATTGAGAACGCTTGTTGTCTTTCCAACTACACTTGTGAAGCTCAAGGGTATGGTTTAACTGTAACTGAGGTACATAATTTTTCTCATTTTATGTTTTATATGTTTAGTCACCTACAACAAGAATGAAAGGTAGAGTAATTTAAGATCTAATTCATTCACTACCTAGCTAGCCTAACACAAGTATTTGTTCCACTTTCTTAAACACATCCTGAACACATATAGCACTGCTGGGCTACCAAACATTAAATGTTGTTGGGTTACTAAACACTATATGTATGTTTGAAGTTGTCATGCTTGTGTTCATTAACAACTAGAAATTAATTGCTTAATTTAAATGCATTAAAATAAAGTGCATGAAAGAAAATATTAATCTGTTCTTAGTGCTACAAGGATTATCAAAAAGGTTTGTTACACTATTGTGCTCAAGTACATTAGTGCTTTAACAAAGATCTGTATACACTCAAACTCCTATTGCCAGTACTCAGAAAATATTCTAACTCTAGAGAAAACAAACTGCAAAAGCTTCACTACTCTATGCAAAAACTATGAAAAACTTTCTAAAAATCATAAGTCCAAGTGCTATATTTATAGGCTGGCATATACCCCGCAATATCAAATATCTAACATCGCATCTTGGACTCTAACATTGGGTATCCGATGTCATGGCTTTGATATCAAGTATTTTATATCAAAGTGTGTCAAAACATGACTCATCATACCCCCATGACTAAATGAAGACTCGTCCTCGAGTGAAGAAGAGGAGGAACAACAAATAGGATAAAATAGATAAGAAGTCCATTATATTTTAAAAAGTTCTACACAAGAAAATATTTGAAGAGGGTGTAAGAATTCACAAAAATAAGAAAGGAAGTTCACTAAAAAATGTTCTAAAGATTTTCACAATTGGATGTCATTGATGAGGTAAACAAAAGGATTTGATTGTAAGACTATCTAAGGGTAAAGAACATAACTAATCCCACCAAAAGATATGCAAGTGGGTCCTCCCAAAAGTAGGCATAGGCCTTTTATGCCCTTGCATAACTTCAAACCAAAGAGTCTATGGGCTCCATAGATGATTAATGATTATTGAAGGTTAAGTACAAGAACCTAGAAGAAACTACCTAAGAATTTTGACACATCAAACCAGGACATGGAACAAGAACATGAAACTAGCAGTGAGGTGAGACATGGAAAGCATATATGGATGAGAGACAGTGGAATGGAGTTCCTGATTAAGGTCACATGAAGTCCCTTATGAGTTTTATGGTTAAATGACTTGATAAGATCCATCATTAGCCCAAACCAAAATCAACCTTGTTCAGTGACTTCACATCATCATTCTAAGGCTATTCCATCCCCCTAAGACATAAGAGTGCATCCATAGAACAACCACCATTCCTTATTAAAGAAGAAAAGAGAAGTAGAAAGTGAGGAAGGACCTTAGTTAGAGGGGACCTTCAAGCATGAGTAACATGTCTTTATAGTCTCATAACTAGTGCTTGTAGCCTATTTATTTCATCCAAGGTGTGTGCTTTGAATTCCCATCAATTTTTTTATGAGAACCACACCATGCAAAGACGTATGCATTTATTTTTTCTAAGGAGTGTGCTTTGAATTTCCATTAGTTCTTTTTGATGAGAACCACACCATGAAAAACGTATTCAACTTCCTTTTATTAGTTGACATGGAATGATAGGAAATCTATGAGAACACACATGCAACTAGGAAAAAAAAAGGCACAAAGAATATCAAATCCCTTTAAAGTCACACCTTGTTCAAACCTTTAAACCTTCAAATCCTTTCCAATTCTAGAAACTACCAAAGTCATAAATTTGTTAACATTTTATTAATAAAAAAGGGACTGCACCTTTCTAGAATAGGAAAAACCATAGAGTTTGTGGATGGGTGGATGTTGTGGACTCACTGCCTATTGCATGAAAAAGAAACCATGTCCTAATCATTCATAATGAAATTCAAAGCTATAATCTAGACACCAACAATGAAATAACAAAATAGTACATACCACCATCAAGCAATGCATTCCACTGTACCTTGCACATGTTAACCAAAAGTTAGAAGCTCACACCAAAATTAAAAAAAATATAAAAGAAAGTGTGAAATATTCAAGAAATAGCAAGTGTACTAAAAATGATGTAAAACAAAAACTAGAAAAGATTTATAACATGAAAACAAGAAGATGTAAAACAAAGAATGTGTAAAACAAAAAGATGAAAAATTGAGGAGCTACTTATATGGCTAGCATGGATGGCCATCTCTCCCATGACTAGGTTGAAAGGAGGAGATACAAAATATGGAGCATGGCTATCCATTCAATGAGGCATATATTGTATTTTCTACCTTGTGCTCATGGAAATGGTTGACTTGTTGGATGTTGACTAGCTGTTTCTTGTCTAGGCTCTTAGGTTTGTAGATCATCATGGCCCTAAAAGAAAAAGTTTCATAAATGATGTAAGGTCCTTCCCACAATGTTTGGAACTTAGTTCATTGAAATAAATGTGTGGAATTCTTGTAGAGAACCTTATCTTCCAACTAAAATTTGAATTTTTTGATTTTAAGGTCATGGCACTTTTTGTTGTAGGACTTGTGCAACTCATTACATGATAGGGCCACCAATTGATTTTCATCTAGCAGGTTGAGATTCAATAGTCTTTTTTTCTTGTGCTAGACTCAAGTCAAGGTTGAGGTCATAGGCTGTTGCAAGTGTATGGAGCTTGGATTGAATAGGAAGTGTTGATAATTTTCTATACATAAGCTCATAGGGAGAATAGCCTATAGGAAGTTTCCATGTTGAGTAGTAGGCCCAAAGGACATCGTTAAATTTTGTGCTCTAGTCTTTTCTATATTTGCTAACAGTTCTTGTTAGAATCCTTGTGATTTCCCTATTGGTAACCTCAGCTTGACCATTGGCTTGGGGGTGGTAGGGTGATGTGAGTTTATGTTCAACCTCCAAGCATTACATGAGCTTCCAAAAAGTAGCACTTATAAAGTGAGTTGCATTATTAGAAATTAATGCACATGGCATGCCAAACCTATTTACAACATTTTTTTGTACAAACTAAGTAGTAGTAAAAGATGTATAGTCAATGAGGCTGCTAATTCTACCCATTTCATACAATAGTCAATAGCAACTATGATGTACACATTTTCATTTAACATAAGCATGATAGATCCCATGAAATCAATGCCCTAGATGTCGAAGGGTTTGAGTGGTTGAATCCATTGCTGAGGTTTCTCCATTCAAGAAGTCATTCCACCATCTCATTGGCATCATTCATAAGAGTAGACGTAATGATGAGCATCCTTGAAGATATTGGCTAATAGTACCTTGCCATCAGGATTGTAATAACCGTGTGTCTCCTAGCATAGTGTCCTCCACAAGGACCTTCATGAGCACCTTGGAGAACACATAATTGATCAACATCAAGGATACACCAATGAACTAGGCCATCAGTGCACACCTTGTAGAGGTGTCTATTGATCTCCATGAAGTGTTTTACCTGGTGAAGAAACTATTGTTTCTTCCAATGGTCCAACTCTTATGGCATCTCTTGGGTGAGAAGATAAGTGAGAATGTCATCATATCATTTAGGCCTATTGGAAAATTTTTTAGTTATAGCCCCAACAAAGAGGAGTTCATCAGGAAACATATCAAATAGTGGGTTTTCTTCCTCTTTGTTGTTCCATCGCAACCAAGAAAAGTGATCAACAACCACATTCTTAGTTCCCTTTTAATCTACCATCATAATATTTAATTCCTATAAGATCACCAACCATCATATGACATGAGGGCTTACTATTGGCTTGTTCATCAAGAAGCGAATGACACTATGGTCCATATGCACAAACACCTTATATCCAAGCACATAATGCCTGAATTTCTCTCTAGAGCAAATACCACTGCCATCAATTCTTTTTCTGTCAGAATGTAGTTCAATTGTGCACCCATGATGCTTTGACTAGCATAGTGAATGTAGTATAGATGTTTTTTGTCATCCATCTGCATAAGCATGACTCCCAAGGCATGATTTGATGCATCCGTCATGATATGAAATGGTCTAAACTAGTCAAGTGCTTGTATAATTGGAGTTTCTATAAGTTTCTCTTTTAATTGTTGGAATGCTTTTTTACATTCCTCGGTCCAAAAAAATGGAGCATCTTTCTTTTTCATCTCCACCAACAGCTTTGCAATCTTAGAGAAATTCTCTATGAATCATTGGTAGTATCCAGTATGTCCAAGGAATGATCAAACATATTTGATAGTTTCTAGTTGGTGGGTTATTCCATGGATGATCCTTATTTTCTCAAAGTCTACCTCAATTCTTGCTTGTGATATTCTATGCCCCAATACAATGCCTTCCTGGACCATTAAATGATTCTTTTACCAATTGAGCCATAAGTTAGTTTCAACACATCATTTTAGCATTTACTCAAGGCAGTCCAAGGCTTTCTCAAATGTAGCTCCATAAGTGGAGAAGTCATCCATGAAGACTTACACATCGCTTTTGATTTGCTATTGAAAAATGCTCAAAACTAGGTGTTGGAATGTAGTAAGAGCATTGCATAGATCAAATGGCATCTTGCAATATGAAAAAGTCCCTTAAGAACTTGTGAATGTTGTCTTTGCCTAGTCCTCTCGTGCAATTTGAATTTTGTTATAATTGCTATAACCATCTAGAAAACTATAGTAGTAATACCTAGATATTGTGTCTAACACCTAATCAACAAATGGAAATGGAAAATGGTCCTTGAATGTTGCCATATTCAACAACCAAAAATCAATGCAGAGTAGCCACTTGCCTCCTTTCTTTGATAAAATTATGAGTGGACTAACCCACTCACTATTTGCAATGGAATAAATCAACCCTACCTTGAGGAATTATTTGATTTCCTCTTTGATGATCTACTTTAGTTTGTGGTTTAATTGCCTCTATGGCTATCTCTTTGGCTTCATAGCCAGATCAATGTAGATATGATGCTAGCATATCCTAGGATCAATCCTTATGAGTTCAAGATATGATAAGCAAAAGTTGCTAACCATTTTCAACCACATTCAATAGCATATTTTTTTTCTCTAGCGCAAGATATACTTTGATTATGACCAACTTCCCATTTTTAAAAAACACATATTTCATTTCGACTAATAGCATTTTTAGTTCAAGAGGCTCTTGCTTGAAATTTTTAAGAATCTCCAACTCTCCCAAATAAGTATTGTTATTTGCATCATCAAAGAACTGGTGATGAACTTGCTCTCAATCAGTTTCATGCAAAGTGTGCTACTCTTAGAATCAATAGTCAACCATTAGGTACTCTCCTATTTTGTAACTATTGCATACAAACACCTTTGAATTTTTGCTTCTGGTGCACGCTACTTACATGTACAGATAGATGCTTGTTTCACAACCCAAAGTTTTTGCACATAATTACACCCTGTATCACTCTACATGATGCATAGAATTCACTTCTTCTTGATCTTTCTAAATGAATTTTTGTTGGATATTTCTAGGGAAAGGTCTTTGATGCCCATTCTTGCATCAATGGTGCTAAGCCATGTCCTTCCCATGATGATTGGGAAATCCCCTTTGCAGTTCTTAACCTTGATCACTATGAAATCAATAGGATAAGGCCACCCACAGATAGTGGTGAAAATGTCTTCCACTAGTCCCAATGGAATAGTGATGGGCTAGTCTACTAATTCTAATATGATAATGCTCTTCTTGAGAGGAGGCAAGTTCCATGCAATGTACATCTCATGAGAAATTAAATTGACACTAGAATCTAAGTCAAGAAGAGCTTTGCACGGTTCATTCCCAACAATCTACAAATAAATGAGAGGACTTATAGGATCAACTAATTTCCTAGGAAGGTTTTCAATACAAATCCAATCAGATGCAATGTGAGTAAGCATCATATTATGGATCTAGGTAGTGTTTGGTTTGAAGGATACTCGAAGAAATGTGATACAGGGGAAGATGGAAGGATATGTTTGTCAACCATAGGTGTATTTAAGGGCTTAGGTGGACTACAGCATTGAAAGAAATGTCTTTTCTTTGATCAAGTATTTGACCCACTTAATTGATAAACCTATTATAGATTAATGGCCCTAGTAGTATTACATTTTTGTGGTTAAGCTAGTAGTTCACCTTGTATAGGTGGAGTAGGTGGTGGTTGTGTGACTAGAGGAGGAACATGTGTAGGGATAGGATGGGAATAAAGATAAAAGGTGGAATTCCTTCTTTCATGTGGAAAATGAGTTTGATAATAATCAAAATGGTGGTAGTGAGATTGGAAAGTAGAAATGTGATTGGAAGAGTCACATGGAGACAAGGATTACTGGACATAGTACCCATATGGATCAAGTTGACTGTAAGGGCATTACTGCCTTGGTGGTTCCAGTGCCCATGATTATGGTTGCTACCACTTCTAATATTGCTCATATGGTTGCAGTGAAGTTTTTCTTAGATAATATTGTTGTTTCTGGTAGAATTGCCTAAAATTACCTTAAGGATAACGTAATATTCTATATGTTTACCTTTGTATTAGTCATGGATTCAAAGCATACATCCCAGACTCTTATAAATGTGACACTATGTGGCAACATCCCTTAGGATGTTCATACTGGAAAATGTCACATCCACCATCATCATTTGATTCACTTTTTGCAACTTCTTCTATTGCAACAATCTTGCCCTTATCTTTTTGATAGGCATGTTCAACTTCCTTATGCCTCTTGTGCTCATGATCACTACCTTGTTCTTTGGACTCTTCAACAATTTTTAGGATAGCTTGAATTTTGCAATCCATGGAGCCCATAACTAATCAACCTTGGCCATAATTTTAGAATGAAAATTTTGGAAGGTTTTCCTATTTACAATCTCATCTAGTGCATATTCTTCCTCATTATCATAGAATCAAACCTCCCTCTTACAAATGGAACGATCATGGTTATATTTTTCTACACTTTCTTTTTTTCTTAATTCATCCTTCTCTTTAACTACCTACTTAATTAGTCTCTATATCTAATAGGCACTTAATTTTGAAAGTCATCCTTGGGCATAGATACTAAGGGTTCTCCTCATTTCTAATTGAATCCCATATACAATGTGGCAAAGTTGATCTAATTAAAAGTAACCATGGAAAGGACATTTGTGCATTAAGGAATAGTATTAGTTGATGGCAGCATCCAAGGGTTTGTGTCTTCCTTGTTTCCATCCTTGGATTTTCCTTCTCAAGTTAAATACTCTAGAGTATGTTTGATATTTATCATTAAACAATTCAATCATGGTGCTCCATCATCTGATAGAGTCTAGCTTTAAGGACTGGTACCATTTCTATACTTCTTTGATGAGTATCCTTGGAAAAAACTTAAGTTTTTGCCACTCATTCTCTATGTTCTACAAGGCACATGCATCTTGAAAAGCTCGAAGATGGTTCTACAGATTCAAGTTATATTCCCCTTTAGACCTAGGAATATTGTTCATATCTAGCCTCTTAATTCCACTATCCTTCACATGTCTTGTTGGAATTCACATTACCTCTGTGATATTAAGCATACTTCTGGTAGCAAGAAAAGACTCATCAAGACCATAATTATGGTGCCTACAATGCCCTCTACTACCCCTTCATTCATGGTGATGTGCCTCTCTTGAATATTTGTGCCCTTGATCTTGCCTTACCTGATGGTCCCTTCGATCATTTCTATCCTATCAATCTTTTTAGTCACCTCCATCACAGTCTCACCTCCTACAGTCAGAGCTAGAAGAAAAATAAGATGACAATGAAGGTAAAGAGGAAGGAGGACTAGCATCATCACAATGCCTACTACCACCTCTTTGATTATCGTGACCACGATCACAATCTTGTTTCTTGTTCACATCCTTACCTTGACTTGCCTCTTTGGATCCTTCTTTGTTATTGGATTTATTCTTGCCAAAACTAGGATTGTGAATTGTGTATTGTATGTTTTGGTTTTGACCTAATTCACCAAAGTCAAAGAGAGGAATTTCACTGAATGGAAAACCCCCAGAGAAGGGCTCTCTAAAATATTTTTGGTATAACAGGAATGAAGAATCATTAAATCTTTTTCCCTTCGCAAATTCATAATGTTGTTCCGACTAGTGATCTGTAAGATGTTATGCCTCAGTGGGACAATAATTCTTGGCATCACTATCTTGCACAACATACTTAGCATGAAGTTCCTAGAGACCCCATCATATAAGAATTTGTTGTAGCATTACAAGAATGGATTAGTCGAGTGGAAACATGATGTTGCCCTCCATGTTATGCCATTGCAACTATTCATCCTAATGTAGAATGAAGGTGAAATTAGGTACAAACTCATCAAGATGAGCATATACCACTCAATATTGCTGAGGCACCGACTAATGATCTCCATCAAACTTGGGTGGAGACACACTCCTACGAGAAGAAGACATTTTTAGTTAGATGATAAAAATGTAGTGTGCTTTTAAATGTTTTTGTAGTAATTGTAAAATGTGATATGACTATTTCACAAAACAACCAAAAGGTCCCCAACGACAGTGCTAATGATGAGTGGTGAGGTACTCCTAGATCCAACGAAATGAATCACTAAGGAGATTACCCATGATTTGCTCAAATTCCATGGACCTATAATTCTCTAGTGCACTAGTTCCTCTTGGAAGTGAAATGGATGTTGAGAACATTTGTTGTCTTCCCAACTACACTTGTGAAGCTCAAGGGTATGGTTTAAGTGTAATTGAGGTAAATGATTTTTCTCATTTTATGTTTTATAAGTTTAGTTGCCTACAACAAGAATGAAAGGAAAAGTGATTTAAGATCTAACTGATTCACTACCTAGCTAGCCTAACACAAGTACTCGTTCCACTTTCCTAGACACATCTTGAACACATATAGCACTATTGGGCTACCAAATGTTAAACGTTACTAGGTTATCAAACACTATATGTATGCTTGAAGTGGTCATGCTTATGTTCATTAACAACTGGAAATTAATTACTTAATTTAAATTCATTAAAGTAAAGCGCATGAAAGTAAAATGCATTAAAGGAAACATTAATCTATTCTTAGTGCTACACAGATTATCATAAGGGTTCATTATTATTCTTATCACACTGTTGTGCTCAGGTACATCAATGCTTGCACAAAGATCTGTAAACACTCAGACTCCTATGGTGGGCACTCAAAAATATTCTAACTCTAGAGAAAACAAACTGCAATAGCTTTGCTACTCTATGCAAAACTATGAAAAACTCTCTGAAAATTATGAGCCCAAGATCTATATTTATAGGCCAACATATACCCCGCAATATTGGATATTCGACATCACATACTAGGCTTCAACATTGAGTATTCAATGGCGTGGCTTTGATATCAAGCATCCAATATCGAAATGTGTGAGAACATGACTCATCAACATGGTTTGACTACAATATATGTTTAAATTTGGTGTTAATAAATGCATTGATTTATTTTTATAATTTCATCATATGATCACACAAAGGTTGTTGATCATTTTTTTACTACCTGAAGAAATTTCTAGTTTTGTTCTTGACTAAGATTGCATTGATAATTACTAGTTTTCCATCGTTTAGAAACATAGTTTCTAATAAGTTTAATAATATCTTAAATTTTATAGATATTGATATATCTCTATTTTTGTATGTCAAACCTTGTAAAATGGAGATTTTCTACGGTTATGTGTATTATTTTTTATGTTATAGAAGTTAATCATGAATAGAAGAAGACTGAATGGATACTAAGTTAAGTAAAAATCTTCCAAGGGTTAGAATATGTTTATACAAAATTTGATAAAGGACAGTAGACATCTATCCTTCTAGAAAGACATCTACTCTACTAAGTAGATTTCTTTCTTAAATGTGGGGGTAGTTGAATAGTACATGTCTACACCAATAAGAAGACATCTATTCCACACAATAGACATCTACATTACAAAGTAGACATCTTTCTTAATAGTAAGCAACTAACTAGTAAGATGTTTACTTTCCCAAGAATAGGTCTTTCTCAAATGCTTTGCCTCTTGAACATAGACATCTTTAACCACTTTAGATAGCTCAAATAACCATTAGCTAGTATTGCAATGGTAATTTTTTAAAAAATTCATAAAAAAGCAAGGGTTATAAGTCCAAGGTAATTCGAATAGTAGACATAATGAAAATCAAGCTCATTGAGAAACAAAGCTACAATGTAAAATCTCATCTCTATTTTCTAATGTATGTTTTAGCATTATTCTTTCATGTATCTAATGCAAGGAATCTAAAGTTAGTTTACTATTTTCTTGATTTATTTTTTATTTTCCTTTTACCCCAAGGGGTTGTGTGGATCTCCTATGAGAGGTCACACTTTTGTGTTAAGGTTGGGCTAAAATCTCAAGCTTGGACCTATGAGTCAATTGTAATGAAGCACTATAAAGGTTGTGGTAATCTTGAAACAATATTTTTAAAGAAACACATCCAAATTTGTGCATGATAATATCCTCTAAGTGTAAACTATCCAAATTGGAAAACTACATAGATTTTGTGTGTGTGTGTGTGTGTGTGTGTGTGCACGTGCACATGTGTGCATTTATTTCTATCAAATTTCATATTTTCTTATTTCTAAGATAAAAAGTTCTTGATCTTTAAGTAGTCTATGAGAGTTGGTAGTCCCATATTAAGTGTAATAACTTGAAGTGAACAATGAAGGGACTATAATATAATAAGTTACCTTTCTTTGACAAAACTAACTTTGCTTATTAGAAGGCATATATGCAAGACTTCTTTAAATCCATGAAGTTTGAAGTTTGATAATCAATCTTGGATGGATATACATCTCCAACCAAAAGTAACATAACTACTGCTAGAAGTATCATCAAAACTCTTAAGCCAAGAATTAAGTTAAATGATTATGAAAAGAATATTTTCATGTTTAACTCTTAGGCTCTGAATTACTTCTATTTTTCTTTTAGTAAGGTAGAATTCAATAGAATAGTTGGATGTAAATGTATAAAAGAGATTTGGAACATACCAAAGGCTACCTATGAGGAAACCTTAGTTGTAAAGTAATCTAGGTTATTAGTCCTCCAAAATGAATTTGAATGTGAAGATGAAGGATGGAGAAAAAAGTAAAAGGACTACTTCTCTAGAGTCAGTGACATCATTATAGACATTTGAGAAACAAATGCAAATCTTCCCAAAAGTAAAGTTATAATAAAATGATTAAAAATATCACACCAAATTTTAGACCAAATGTTACAACCCTGGAAGAAATTAAAGACTTGAACATCTTTAGGATTGAAGAACTTCAAAGTACCCTTGTTACTTATGAGATAAATTTCATAGTGAAGTGCCATTAAGGAAAGGTCTCCTACATTCAAAACCTTTGCTAGATACTTCTCTAAATATAGAGAGAGGATTCAAGAATCACTGGAGAATGAGGAAAGCTATTGATGAGATGCGATTCGCATAGGCCGCGATATCGCATCCCCTACGATATCGCGTCATCCCCTACAATATCGCAGTCCGCCGCCATATCTATAAATAAGAGGAGACACTTCACTTATTCCTCATCCTGATCTAGAAGTAGGGAAACTCTAGCAGTTTGATCACTCCAGAGATAGAATATTTTCCATGTGCCCGTAGTAGGAGTCCCAAAGTAAACGGATCTTTATTCGAGCAACATTGTACCTGAACACAAGTTGTGTACGATAATAAAGATGAGCTTTTCAGATAAACCTTGTAGTGCATGGAATAGGATTTTATTTATTGTTTTCTCTCTCACCCTTAAACTCCTAGAATGGGGTATGAGTATGACTTGATTACGAGCATCTAAGAATGTGTACGGATAGTCAAGGAATCGGTTGATCATCGCATGCGGTATGAGTATGACTTGATTATGAGCATCTTGTGTGACTACTTGGTAACCCAGTGGCGTATTTAGGATCTACGCTTGGTAATCCCAGTGGTAGTCCTAGATGTGTACGGTTATTCAAGGAATCAGTTTCTCATCGCACTTAGGCTAGATAGATTCTCTCAACCCTTTCCTCCTAGTTAAGTGCCTCAGTACAACCACTTCGAGCACGTGCGTTACGTGCGGGGATCCCAGTAACGATTAGCGTTTGGTAGCTGTGGTTGCATCGGTTCAAGGTGTGTACAGTAAGTGGGAACGAATGCTGATGCAAGGTAATTTAGACTTAGTTGTTAGTTAGAGTTAGTTAGTTTCTCAACCCTCAACTCAATAGCATAGGAGAAAAATATAAAAAAGCTATAAAAATCATATACCTCGAACTTACTTAATCATACACCATGACAACTACAAGTAAGTCTAGGAAGACAATGAATGATTAACCCCAAGTGTTCCATGGGGCGTGTAGGCACTTAGTCTACAGAGTTCAATTGGATCGCACGTGCTATGCTCGTTTCGTATGGTTGAGTGTAGGGGTACCTCACCACTCATCATTGGCGCTGTTGCCAGGGACTAAGTATTTGTGCGCTAAATAGAACATAAAGAATATCACTCACATCGTTGGGAGCCTAAACCAACCTTCAGGTTAATTAACTAAATAAGAATTTATATAATGGTAAAATAGCACACCGATAACAATGTCTTCTTCTCATAAGAGCAACTCACCACCTAGGGACAATACAAAACATAGTCGGCAATCAAAAACACATAACCAAAACCAGCTGGTGCCTCAACAATATAAGTTAACATATACTCATCCTGATGAGTATATCCCCAATTTACTTTTATTCTCCATCAAGACAAACAGATGCGCTGGAGAGATTTGCAAGGTAACATTGTGTTACCTCTAGATCGATCAGTCCCAAACATGCTTCTCCGTGCTTTGGCACAGATTAGCATGACAGAATTGTATGCAGAATACATTGTGGAAGACTTTGTTTCAAGGGATTACTATCCCATAGAAGCACAACGTATTCGGGACTCAAGGAAGGAGAGCCAACATACCCTATTGAAGGGAAAAGGCCCGCACGTCCTTAGCGAAATCAGAGATGTTCCCCCTCCTAACGAAAGTGAGGAGGCTAGGTATCAAAACCTACGATCAATGATACATACCCTTGGTTTTGATGCCCATGAACAAAAACTATTCACAGAGGGAACAACAACTTATAACAATGATGAAAACTTAGATCGTCACCACAATCGGGGCCAAAGCAGCTGAAGAGAAGGTAGAAAACATCATTACGGTGATGGTTCTCCTTCTTCTTCCCCTTCTTCACATCACTCACCCTCTCCTTCCACATCAAGGTGCAATCATGACAAGCACAACATAGAGGATAAAAGTAAGAAAAATGAGAGAACTCGATGGGAAAGTTGAGAGAGACGACAAAGGCAAGGACGTAGAGAAAGTAGGGAACAACATAGACATCATAGGCATCATGAAAGAGATGATCATGACGAGCCCCTACTCGCAACCCGAAGTATGCTTGACATAACAGAGGTAGTTAGGATTCCCACAAGGCATTTAAAAGATAGTCGGATCAAACGTTTAGACATGAACAACATCCCACGATTTGAAGGGGGATACAACGTAGATCCACAAAATCATTTACAAGCATTCCACGATGCCTGTGCCTTGCAGAATATAGAAAATGAGTGGCAAAAACTTAAGTTGTTCCCTAGGACACTCACCAAAGAAGCAGAGAGTTGGTACCGGTCCTTAGAACCAGAAACCATCAAGAGGTGAAGTACGATGCTAGAACTCTTCAACGATAAGTATCAAATGTACTCCAGAGTGCCTAATTTGCATAAGCAGATCCAACGTTGGAAGCAAGGTACTTATGAACCCTTGGATGCTGCCATGGCCCACTACTACACATTGTTACATCATTGCCTAGGCCATGGGTACGCTCAGAGGGATCAATTTCACCACATCGTGGATGGGCTAAGGCATAAAATGAGAAGAACCCTTGGGACTTATGCCCAAGGGAGACTCTCACAACTTAGAGCCCATGAAGTACATAGCCTGTTGGAGCAAGTAGCAAAAGAAGAAGGTGAGCTAAGAAAAAGGGAAAGTGCAGAAGAATACAACTGTTATCCCTCTCTTCGAAAAAAGGGAGTGAAATTTTGTGATGAAGAGGATGAGTCACCAATCAAAGAGTTGGTGAACAGGAAAACCTTGCTGATTCAAAAGTTAACAACGGAAATAATGGCTAAGGTAGATGACGTATGGAGTTCCTTCGACTCTAAAATTGAAACTTTATTGAAAATCATAGAAGAGTCTAAGGTAGAACAAAGTAGTGACAAAGGTAAGACAAAGTGGAGAGGTTTAGGCCTTGCACATAACAAGGGTAAGGGGAAAACCACTAACTCTAATGTGGTTGTGGATTTAGACACAAACGATGATAGTGGATGTGAAATCTACCACTATGACCATCCTAAGGGATGTTGTCCAATTATTTCACATCTACAGGAGTCTGGGGTGTATGCACTTAATTCAAGACTTAATCAATGACAAACACCCCGTAGGTTACCTTATCCCCAAGGTAACCCAAGGTAGTTCCACCAACCATTAACATATTATCCTAGTGGAACTCCACCACAACCCATTAAACAACATCAATAGTGGCAATACCCACAGTCATGGGGGATGGCATCGTCGAAACATCAGTACCCTTACCGATAGCCTGACCCTTATGGATATTATGTGTAGCAGCCGATTTCTCCAAGTGACTCTACGAGTCACACAACTCCCCACCATCACTACCAAGTTCAGGAGTACTTCAAAAGGACTCCTTCTCCTCTGGGAAACACTCCATACCCACACCATCCTCCAAATCCATTTGCACCTCTTCCAAAAGTAGTTCCCATACCACCTCTTGCTCCAAAAATGCAAGGGAAACTTCCTCCTCAACCGCAGCAACGTCACGTTGCGAGAGCTGTAAATATTTAACCTACTACTAGTTCTGACAATTGTAAAAAGAGAAGATCCTTCTTTAGAACCAAAAGCCTAGACAAACTCTTGCAACAACAAGCGGTTGAGCCCATGTACACTCCTCCACCATCTAACACTTCGAAGC
>MNCI01021658.1:786430-801313 GCA_015680685.1 Gnetum montanum
CTCGTTTCGTATGGTTGAGTGTAGGGGTACCTCGCCACTCATCACCTACATTATGTTTATGATCTCAAGAAGGCTCTCTATGAGCTAAAACAACCTCCTTAGGCTTGGTACGAGAGATTATCCCAATACCTCTTGGACAATGGCATTAGAAAAGAAACAAAAAATGTTACCCTATTTATAAAATGATTTGGAATGATATTTAGTTCTCCTAACTAAAACTTTTGCAAGAATTTTTCAAACCATATGCAAGAAAAGTTCAAGATAAACATAGTGAGAGAAATGAGCAACCTTCTAAGGCTTCAAGTAAAACAAACCAAAGAGGGAACATTCATGTGCCTACTAAAGTACATAAGGAACCTTCAAAAAAATTTAATCTAGCAAAATTCAAACCTAAGACAACTCCTATGGAAACAAATGTAAAATTAAGTAAGAATGAAAATGGTTAGGGAATAAACCCCAAGATTTATTGAGGTAGGATTGGAATTTTTCTTTATTTAATAACTAGTAGGCCTCATATTGCATTAACTATTAGTATATGCTCATGTTAGCAAAGTAATCCAAAGGAATATTACTTAAAGACTATGAAGAGAATTATTTGCTTTTTAAAAGGTACTACTAATAGGAGACTTCATTATCCAAAAGACTCAAAACTTAATATACTTAAGTATTGTGATGCAAATTGGATAGGGTGCATCAATGATTGTAGAAATATGAGTGGAAGATAATTCTTCCTTGGAAGGTGTCTAGTCTTGTGGAGCATCAAAAAGTAAAATTCCATACTTGGTTTAAATTTATTATACCCTAATCCTATGGATGAGAGAGGTTCTAAAGGAATTTTGAATTTAAGCACCTCATGTACCATTTATTATAACAAAAATAGCATCGTAATCATAAAAAATAATCTCATTAATTATTCAAGGATAAGGCACATGGAAAGAAGGCATCACTTCATCACAGAATATGTCCAACTTGGCAATATTCATCTAGAATATATTAGAATTGATGGTCAACTACTCGATATATTCATCAAATCACTTAATGAGAGGGGAATTGATCTCCTATGCAAAGACATGAGGATAAGACCTTGTCCTATCAAGTAAGTGAGGTATGTTATATAACTCTCTCTAGTAGGTTATTTTAAAATAGATTAGATTTGATTTAGTTAGAAGTAGCTTGATATTCCTTATTAAAGAAGTTAAAAGAATGAAGTATTCTTCCTTCCATAAATACTCCAATTCAATTCTCAAAAGCCTCATCTCATTTTTTCTAACAGACTTAAGACATTTATTCTTACTTATAAGTCATGCATTCTCTCTATTATGTATCTTTTGCATTTTTCTAAGTCCTTGACAAGCTATCTATCACCTCCATTGGACATCTACTTGAGCCTAATTAGACATCCACTTTAAAAAATATGTCTACTTTAATTTTTCTAATTTTGAGAAAGATTCTTATTCTACACTTTCCCAATCTTAAAAAAGATATCTAGTCCACCTAATAGACATCTACTCCACCTTAATTTTAAAACCCTAAGGTTCAAGTACTTAACGTTTAACAATCTATTACTTACATGCCACATCTTTTTTTGGACATAGATAACTATAGCTGTGGATCATTGTAGACATCCACTCTAAAGATAGCATGTAGATGTCTTTCATTAAGAAGATAATTAAGAACCATATCATGCATAAAGAAAGCTGCTTTCCACCATCACTCCTCTAAGTACCATAGTTAAAAGGGTAAGTCTAAATAGCTTAAAGCAAGAGAAAGTCAATACATGTCATAATATAGGCTCACTAATGAAAATTATAAGGGAGCATCGATCATCTAAAAGTAAAGTCTTGACTTTTGCAAGGAGTTTTAAGATCATTTGCTCCAATATTTTAAAATCCTCAATAGAATTACTTTCATTTTTGTAAGTCTAAGATTATCAAAGATGATCATTATGAAATTATTTTATGACATCATGATCATTGATAGTGTTATTAGAACCTTCTCCATCATCAAGAGTATAGTATTAATTGATATTACTTCCTCTTCTATGAATGATTTGCTAGTTATTAGAAATGACAAGGTCATTTGATTATGGCTCACTTCTTTTAAGGACATCTTTGATAATGAGGTTATTTCAATGATACATAATAAATTTTAATATGCTTTGTTTGACAAATAAAACTTCTTATGTAGTGGCAAGGTATCTAGAACCAAGATATCTCAAGATTCCTCCACTCTCTTACTGATTGTGCTATATAATATTATCATTCATGCTGGTAGTTATCATGATCTTCTTCCACTATATTCATTCATTGTTTATTGCATAATAACAAGACAGAAGATTGATTTTGGCTTTATTTTATGTCATAATGTTCTTGGCATTTTCTCTTAAGGGAAAACCTATGAAAATCCTTTTTTGATAAGCCTAATTATTTATTATACAATTGTGTCCATACCTGATTTTTTCATCATTAGGGGTAAGAGGAGCTTATTCAAGTATTTTAAGAAGAGGAGTGCTCTACATGTTGATCCTCTATAACCCTCTACCTCTTATGTTCTACCTTCTTATAAATTTCATCAAAGCTATCTTAATTCGTATTAGTTGAAGCATGGGTAAGCTCATTAGTGAAGAAGGCTCTTCACTCAACTACCAAGGAAACTAGAAAGATTTGGAGGAGCATCTCATGAGTGTCTAGGCATTAGGATTACTTTGAAAGGTTATTTAACTTGGCCAACTTTCCTTCCATTCCTAAGGATATTGAATTAGACATTGAGATCATGGAGTCTCCTTAGTGATCTAAGAGTGATTATGTGGGAACTATGATAACCTAGTTACTCTACTCAGACCTTCTAGAACATATGATTTAAATAATAAGGATAAATCTCAAGAGTTGGTGTGACATGAGACACATGCTTAAGCGAAGCATGTCCTTCAAGATGAGAAACAATCGGTGTGACATTCTCATGAGGTACCTATGCTTTCTATGTCATACATATGAGGAAGTCTTCTATAAGATTTTCTAAGAAAAATTTTTTAGAGGTATCTTCTTCATTTGATTAGTAGGCTACATAGAGAATTTTTAGGATCTTGATTTAGTATGCTTCATCCATTCCACCAACACTAAAGATATATTAACATCATATTACTTCTTCTTACTCCCATGGAATCTCTTCCTCTAGAATTTTTCAATCTCTGGGTATTTCACCTACACCCACCCAGTTTTGAGTAATACTCAAATTTCATTTTGCTATTGTAGCACCTATTGAAGATCCTAGGGTTGATGATGATGATGATGAGCAAGTCTCTCAATGCAACATCAATAGTAATAATGATGAGGAGACATATTGGCCTAATGATTATGCTAGCATATTAGATAATGCAAGTGATATAGGTAATTGATACCTTTCTGGATGATGTCCTAAAAGAGGAAGAGATCCTTTCTTTTGGATCCTTGCTATATGTGTTGTGGATATATGACATGATGCTACTATGATTTTTTGTTACTTATGCCTACTAACCTAGCCCATTTTAAATTTATTTTAATTTTATTCCTATGCTACTTAGATTAAATAGTTCATGTATATATTTACATCTTCATATGCTTATCTTAGATTTATGCTATGATTTTATGCACATAGTATTTAACTCCTATATATTGTGTCTTCTAGCTAACCCATTTTCAAGTTTTGGACATCATCAAAAGAGAGATTATCAATATGTACCTATTTTAATATGTCAAACCTTATAAAATGAAGACCGTTTATGCTTACATGTATGAGTTTCTATTTTGTGGAAGTTAATCATGAATAGAAGAAGATTAGATCAATACCAAGTGAAAAATATTCCTAGAGGTTATAAGATGTATACATAAAATTTGACAAAGGGCAATAGACATATATCCTCTTGGAAAGATGTCCACTCTAGCAAAAGAAATTTTTCTTGAATGTGGGGGTAGTTGAACTATAAATGTCTAGATCAATAAGAAGACATTTCTCCCACACAATAAATTTCTACATCCCAAACTAGACTTCTTTCTTAAAAGTGAGTAGTTAAATAGTAAGACATCTACTCTTCTAAGAAGACATCTTTCCTAAATTCCCTACATCTCAAACAGATATAACTTTGACCACTTCAAGCAACTCACAAAACCATTGGCTTGGGTTGTTATAGTCAATTTTCAAAAACGTTCATAAAGAGGTAAGGGTTAGAAGCCTAAGGTAATTTGAATAGCACAAGCAATAAAGATCAAGATCATTAGAAAATGAAGCTACAAAGTGAAATCTCATTTCTATTCTCTGATGTATGTTTTAGCATTATTCTTCCATGTACATAATGCAAGGAATTTGAAGTAACTTTACTATTTTCTTGATTTATTTTTTATTTCCTTTTTACCCTAAGGGGTTACATGGATATCTAAAGAGAGATAACATTTGTGTATTGAGCTTGATCTAAAACCTTAAGCTTGAACCTATGAGTCAATTGTAATGGAGCATTATAAAGGTTGTAGTATCCTTAAAATCGCATTTTGAAAGTAACACATTTAGAGGTTTACATGATACTACCCTTTGAGTATGGACTACCCAAGTTAAGGAATCACGTAGATTGTGTATGTGCATTTATCTTTATTAAATTTCATATTTGATTATTTCTAAGTTAGAACTTATTTTCACCTCCTTCACCTTCCCTATCTTTCTAAGTTCTTGATCTTCAAGAGGCTTCAATTCAATCTTATCAAAAATCTCTAACTATCCCTAATCCATGTCTTATTTTTGGTATTTTGTTTAGAAAAGTTATTTTCATAGTCATTCCATTTCATCCATTTTATCTATATAGGCACTTGTAAGTTGTTTAGTTGATTCCATGCATATCTCAAACTTTCATTCTCTTTTTAGTTATCAACCACTAGATGTCTTCTTGTTTTGTGCCTACTATGTATAAAATTTTTTACATATACATGTCTTCGTACATAGGTTACATGTTGGGATATTATTTCGGTTAACTATCCAAACCTTCTACACATAATTACATCCTATATTGCTATATGTAATGCATGATACTCTTTGTTTCTAAATGGATCCTCGTTCATCTTTCTTAAAGATTTCTAAGGACAAGTCTCTAATTTCTTTCTTATCATTGATTATGCTAAGACATGATCTCCCCATAATGATTACAAATTCTCCTTTATTCTACCCAACATGAATGACTAGAAAGTTTAGTAGATCTTTCTAATGACTATTTGTGATCACCATGTCTTCCACCTATGTAAGTGGAACAATGATGAACTAGTCTACAAGCTATAATCTAATATTATGTTTCTTCAATGGTAGAAGTTCAAGTTTGTATATATATCTTATGATATAAGATTAACTCTTGACTCCAAATCTAGAAGATTTTTGTATGATGTGCTTCATGTTCTCTTCTTAGGAAGCATACTTGCTTTAATATAGTTGCTTACTATTTAAGTTAGCATTGCAATTATGATTTTTTGATTTTAAGTTCTAGGTTTTATGGATTATTTTAAAATATTGATAATAGTTGAAAGTGGTGCTAGAGCCACAACCACAATTTCTCTTGTTATCTTAGATGGACTACTAGTTCTACCAACTTTCTCTAAACTTATCCTAAAGAAAATATACTTTCTTGATTTAGATTCTTACGTGCTAGCAATGTCTTCCATCTATGTGTTTATGATCCTAGTTACATTCTTTTGTTAATATTATGTTGACAGTTCTCTTTGCATTAGTCCTGGTGGAACTTAAGGTAGTGGATTGTGAAATTATTGAGAATATGATTAATTTGGTATGTAAGAAGGTGGAGTTATTTATCTATAGTAATTTTATGAATAGTAGTGGTAAGATGCATGAGTAGATGTACCTTAGAAGAAATAGGCTACTAGACATAGTAACCATATGAATCTAGTTATCTATAATGATACTACTATTTTAGTAATAGAATTTCCCATGATTGTGGGTTTTTCCACTGCTAGTAATAAGATGAGGCCCAATTAGGTAATATAGTTATTGCTAATAGAAATATTTGTAGTTACCTTGTGGATAAGGTAATCTCTTTGATCATTATTTTTAACACTAGATTTAATGTGTATGCTCTTGATTCATGTAAATGGATCATGATAGGATAACATCCTCATAATTATTCCTATTAACATAAATTATACCTATCATAACCTTTTGATTAAAAATCAAAAACTTCTTCTACAACAACTACCTTTTCATTTTACTTGTACATGTTATTACCTCCTTCTTTCTCTTTCTTTATGTATTTTTCCTTTGATAATGCTTACATGTCCTTCTCTTCTACTATCTTCAATGCCATTGGAAATTTTTTATTTATAAAATTTTACACCTTTTTGACCTTTTCCACAATGTCAAAGATAGATTTTTGGATCACAAAGATATTTCTTTAAATCACGTGTTTCATAAGATCTTCTTGTATATCACAAAATCAGATATCTCTTTTTCACAAACATGGGTTCCTATTATATTGTTCTAAAAACTCTCTTTTCCTTGGCTCACCTTCTTTATTTGTCACTTAATTAATGAGATGCTACATTCAATGGGCTCTCATTTCCAGTAGTCTCCCTTGGGTATAAATTTTCAGAGTTTCTCTTTCTTTTTTATTAACTCATCAATGATGTGCCTAAGTTATAATTTTTGAGAGAAACCATGCCTGGGGCATATATGCAAAAGTGATTAATATCTACCCATGGTTGTGTTAAGAGACTCATGAATTCATTATTTCCATTCTTGGTTTTTCTTTCTCAAATTCAACATTCTTGAATAAGTTTGGTATTTATCATTAAAGAGTTCTAGCATTACGCTCCATCAATAGTTAGAGTTTAGTTCTAAGGATCAATACAGCTTTTAGCTTTCTTGATCAATGTCTTTAAAAACACCTTAAGTTTTTTTCCATTATTTGAAATATTTTAAAATGCAAATGCATCATGAAAATCTTGGAGGTGATGTTGTGAATAAGAACTTTATCCCCTCTCAAACTTCAAAATATTTTTCATGTTGAGTTGCTTGATGCACCTATATTTTTGATAAGGTATCAGAGTATCAAAAATAATAATACTCTGCAACTATATTGAAGAATATGAAAGGGACCAATAATTAGTAGCAGAGTATTTGTAATACTCAGCCATAAAAATCACACAACGATACATGTGTGATCTTGTCATAATTTATGGATGGAAAAACATGTGCTCTAACTAATTAATGTTAAGATAATTGATAATTAGCTTCTTACTAGAGATATTAGTAGTCAAAGCATATGATTTAACTAACAATAAAGTATATGATGTAATGATATTATTTGGTTGTAGTGATACTAAAGACATAGTAAGTTAAATATTAAATCTATTAACTAAGAAAAAATGGGAATAATTATTAAACTAGTCTACTAATAATGAGCATTAGTTCCCAGCTTGCAATACATATCATGGATTGGTATAACTATCACTAGGATTACCAAGAAACTTGCTATTGGATAGACTAAGTAATGTTACTATTAGATTATGAAACAATTGTATATTACACTCAAAGCCAATCATACTTACTCCACAAAAATACTAACATACAATGGAAATGTAAATTACAAAGGAAAAGTAAATATCATTGTAAAATAAATGATAAGTAAAACTATTCATGATCATAGATATGGTCCTCCCTCTTGCAACATGATGATTACCAGCTATACTCCTTTATGCTCTTCCTTTCGTGCTCTCCTTCTTCTTTCATCAGTTGTTCAATCAACCTTTGTATTTAATGAGCTTTGAGTTCTGACAATCTTCCTTATGCATAAATCCTAATTGTCTCCCTCATTTTGTTGCAAAGCCCATCTATAATGTAATGAAGCTACTCTTTCTAAGAAAATCCATGGCTTGGGCATTTGTGTGATAGAGAATAATATTTGTTCAAGGCTACATCAAGGGATTCATAGTGCTCTTGCTTTCATCCTTGGATTTTCTTTCTTAAATTAGAAACTCTAGAGTAGGTTTGATACTTCTCATTGAAAAACTAGAGCATTCTAAACCATCCATAGATTGAATCTTATTCCAATAATCTTTACCAACTTTTAACTTCCTTGATTAATGTCTTGGGAAAGAGCTTAATCTTTTGCCAATTACTTTCAATATTTTTCAAGATGTAGATATCCAAAAGGCTTGTAAATGATACCATAGATTAGACTTATAGCCTCCCTCATATTTAGGAATGTTATTTATGTTAAGTCATTTTATATAGCTTGCTTTTTTATGCTTTTAAGATATTATTATTACCTCCCTAATTTGAGTCATATTTCTAGTAGCCAATAAGGATTTATCATCATCAAACATGTCATAGTCATAATCTCTATCTCTATCTACCCAATCATGATGATCTCATCTATGCTCTCTTTGGTACCTTCTATCTTGACTTTGGTCTTTATTTTTTTTCTCCATCTCAATTCTTTCCATGATGTCTATCATGATTTCTCTTATTATGATCATCTAGATTCCTCTTTTGATGATCATCAAGTTGTCTACTTCAATCCATTAGTAGAGATCTATCTCCATGCCTACATTCATCTTTTTCAAAAACTAGACAATAAATATGAATAAGAAGATGGTAAATTGGAAGAAGCATCATGGCTTTTGTGTCTTCATCTATGGTGTCTTGGTTCATGTCTTATAATTCTATTGGAGGTCCTAGGCCTTGAGGTCCTCTATGTCTTATGACTCATTCCATCACCTATAGCATTGTCTCTAATAGCTAAGCATTGTCTTTGATAGGAATGATTTGAATGAGCATATGAAACCCTTGTTTACAATGTTTCAATTCAAGTTTGTTCAATATGAATCCTATCCTTTCTCGTGATAGTATTGACATCACACAATGGAGTATTAGCCCTTTATGAAGAAGCCATATGTCAATTAATAATGTGTGTGACTTAAAATATTAAAATTTTCCTAAAAGATAAATTATTAATGCCTTTATATTATTGTTTATAATACAACTAATTGAGATCACTAACATCATTCCTAGCAACAATGCTAATGATGAACAACAAAGTACTCCCAACATCCAACTATACGATCTACAAGCACTACAATAGACTATGTCATCATCCATAGATTAGACTAACATGGTATTTAGATAGTTAAATGTAAGATTGTAGGACATTGTATTCCCACTTGGGTTAGTAGTAACTCTATTATGTATGGTTTAGCCCATGGTGAGATGTATGATCATTGATATTGTGTGATTGTGACCAAGCTAGACGGAAACTTAGAAATTAATTAATTTAATAATAAAAAAGTAAACCCTAAACTAGCCTAAGAAAGATGATTGTTTATTACCAACTTGTAGTATAGGTCTTAAACTAGTGTAACCATCATTAGGATTACCAAAAAACATGCTAATTAGTGAACTAGGTAATATTAGTTTTAGATTAACAAATAATTACATATTACACTCAAAACTAGTTACACTCATTCTACCTAAATCTATGTATGAGGGAAATGTAACTATTAAACTTAGTGTGTGGAAAATAAATTAGATTAAAATTAAATTCTATTTTAAGTTAAAGTACTACAATGAATATAAATCAATCTCGTTCTTATTGCAAGTTATAGATTGTGTCTAAGTACAATGTCACTCGAATAAGACATCATACAATCAACTCAAATTCATGTTGAGGGCACTCATTGACTATTACTAAACTATGGAAATAAACTACAAGTTTTTGGCTATACTATTGACCAAATGATGCTTAAACATGATGGGTGAACCACATTTATAAGAATTTTCTTAACTAATACATTGATGCAACAAAGGCTTAGTTGACTAATCAACATTGACAAAGTTACATCGATGCATCAATGTCAACTAAACTCTTACACTCTTTTGAAATTTCACTTTTATTATTCATCATAACCTCACAATTGAAAAACAAATCTTTCTTGAGTTGTACAAAATGGACAAAGTCCAATTACAAAAAAATTATGAGTTGACTTAAAAATCATTAACTATTATTACAAAAAATTTAGTATTGTATTATAAAATTTACCTAAGTAAATGTATCACAACTGAAGAAACCACAACTTGGAGTGACGGTAAGATGTTTTTTTATCAAGTTGTAAGACTTGTATTTGAGCCTAGGTGCAACCACTCAAAAGAGGTTAGGTTTTCACTCATCCACTAACCTTCTAAGATCCTACCTTAGTAGAATGAGCATTAAGCCTCTAGGTAATTATAACAGTGTCACCCTTTGAAAATACCATTTAACACCTCTTGAGAGTCCAAAAATACAAATGAGGAAGGAAAAACTCAAGGTGAACTATGCTTCAAAGCTTAGAACACATGCAAGCACAACATAGAAGAACATAACCTATTAGTCATTGGTTAGAGGTACATAAAATGTACCATAGGAAAATAAGTATACAACTAGAGAAATGAGATGCTCATACCCACACAAACACATAAACATGATACAAATCCCCTTAGGAAGCTAAGATGAATTCCTACTCTAATGCACTAACCCTGAGCCTTACTCTAAAAAGAAGGGTGGTGGCCCAATCCAAGGAGGCGAAGATTCCCCAACAAGCCTACATATCTTTGTGATGAGGTTCATAAAGTAATCACAACCATGTAGTTTTATTTATGATGGTTAAGATAGCATAAAACCTGATAGGATCTTCTCACTCCTCTAATCCCCATTTTGAAAGGAAAAAATCTCTAATTCATCCACAAGTCATGTTTTCTTATACTCTTTCCCACTTAAAAGAATCAATACCCTTAGAGTGTACACTTTTCCAAATGTGAAGGATCCTAATGGACATCAACGAATTTTGAATAACTAGAAGCCCTTTTGAAAATTGTAGATAGGAAGGTCCAATGGCTAGGGTTCTTCAACTATAAAGCATAAAGTGTTGAGCTCAACCTGTCATCCAACATAGGCTTAGAGAAGTTTATGTATCTAGGTTTAGGAACAAAAGATTTGTCTTTTTTTCATATAAACTATACTAACCATTCCACCTAGAGAAAAATCTACTCGCTTAACATATGAGCTTGTCCTTAATCTCTAGTTGTCAAATGAGAGAATACAGATAATCCTTTTGCAATCAAGTGAAGGCCATTTTGCACTTTAGGGGAATCACTCCCTATGCCTAATGATAGTTTACCACTAGCATGTGCAGGGATCTTAGGATCGTAACCTCATGATGACATCACCCAACTCCTTAATTAAAAGAGGAGATACATCAATTCTCTGACTATCAAAATTGGTTCATCTACAATGTACAAATGTATATTGTCCACTATCCAAAAATTCTCCTCCTTTTTGGACATCCCCCAGAAAGAGGGATCACCCAAGGACTCTAATAACTGACCTTAATGGCATCATCTGAATACTCATCAGAAGTAATTGCAACACAATAAGGTCTATAGGTCTCCTCATCATCATCATCACTATTGGTGTTGGTGCTAGAGCTATAGACACCCTACTCATTGTTGTTATCTGAAGATGCTATCTGAATTGGAGCCCATTGTGGATAGAATTTCACTTGAAATTGAGATGAAGTTGGTGGATTATGCTAGGATGAAACCTACTGAGAGGATGAGGAAGCACCCCTCCTTTGATAAGTGATAGGATCGATAGGTCTCCACTAGGAAGAAGTCCCAAAGATGCTCCTCATAGCCTACTACTTAATTTTCTATGGAGCTTCATCTTGATGATGAGAATTGGGTCCAGGTTGCATGGGATCAGGAAACTACCCCTAGACATGTGTTGGTGATGTGTCAAGCACCTCTAAATTAGATGCATTTCCCAAGTCATAAGCTTAGGAAGGCCCAGTAGCTATTGAGTGTCTAGGTGGGGCTACACAATCCTTCTTAGTATCTAATATGGGGGAGTGGTGATCTCCTCAAACTAGTGCCCATCAGGAAGAAGCATCTATGCTTCCATTCTCTTACAAAGGTAAGAGAGATTCTTGCCAATCATCTCAAGAGTGCAAGTAAAGTGCTTAAGTAGCTTCTTTAGAGAAGATCTTACCTAACCACTAATAGATTTAGACCTTCTTAACTGAGGAGAGGCTTGAGATGGTGGTGTAGATTCCTTCTTCCTTGATTTTTGAGGTCTAGTACTAGGTTCTACATCTTCATCATGGGTGAAGCTCCTCTTTTTTGAATACTCATTAAGTTTCCTCTCGCCTTTAAGAAAAGGCATGTGAGGAATGGAAACATGTCTATGTCATATTAGCAAAATTATGAGGTAAAGATGCCCATAGATTATCTTCTTAGTAAAAATATCCAACATTTCTTAATAGAGCGTATGACCCAAGTCTAAAAAATTTGTTATGTTACCAAACCTAGAACAACTTCTTTCTGAAGAACCCTTGATGTGTACATTCTTTTACTATTGATCTTTGGGCTTTTCTAAAAATTTCTTAATCATCTGCTCAATGATCTTGGTTAGTCTTTCAATATTAGCTGTTAGGTCTAAGTTTTCTTTCATAGGATAAGAACATTCATCATTGTAATCTGATGAGTGGAGAGGTACCCCTACACTCAACCATACGAATACGAGTGTCTCACGTGTGATTTGATCGAACTCCAAGGACTAAGTGCTTATGCACCCTAATGGAACACTTAAGGTCAATCAATCGTTGTCTTCCCAAGCTTACTTGTATTGTCATGGTTGTATGGTTAAGTAAGCTTGAGGCATGTGATTCTTATATCTTTTATCTTTTTAATGCCTATACTAATAGGGAAGGGTGAAGAGAACTAAGTGACTAACTTTTGCTAACTATTCACTAACTAAGTTCTAATTTTCCTAGCACCAGTATCTATTCTCACTTATCGTACACACCCTGAACCAGTGCAACGCTACTCATTACTAGGTTACCAAGCATTACACATGTGCTTGAAGCAATCATATTGAATGCACTTAACTAGGAGAGTTAAGGGTTGAGAGAGATTAATTATCTAAGAAAGCATTTAAACATTTAACAGTAATTAAGTCCTATTTAGCTTAGTCCAAATGCTGCAAGGTTTATCTAAAAGTTTATCTTTATTGTTGTACACAAATGTGTGCTCAAGTACAATTTGCTCGAATAAAGATCTGTTCACTTTGAGACTCGTACTGCAGGCACATGGAAATTATTCTAACTCTGGAATGGTAAAACTACTATAGTTTGGCTAAGGGTCTAACTCTAGATGCCTAAACAAGGGAAAGCCGCCTCTTATTTATAGAACTTTCAGCAAGCTGCGATATCGCATACACGATATCGCGGGGGCAGACACGATATCGCGGCTCATCATACCCCCATGACTGAATAAAAACTTTTCCTCAAAATCCTTACAAAATATTGGGAAGGTATGGAATTATTGACTTGAATGATACTAATGGTGAATGGGGTGACATGCGAACAGAGCATCATTACAATACATGACAAAATTAGTGTTCATGACAACAAGAGTGAACACTATACACATTTGACATCCAGCCTTATTTGGTAGCTTAGAGAGAGAGAGAGAAAAGAAGAAGAAAATTGTTTTTGCTGCTGATGCCAAGATTGTACCTTTCATTGTCCATCCATAAGCACGCCATCAACCTTGTTCCTTGCATAACTACTTCAGCACCGATTCATTCCAAGTGTTTCCCTCTAGATCTAATTTGTTGGTGTATGATTATCATCTACACACACAATAAAGCCTTATATTAGCAAGGATAAATGAATCACAATGTAGTTGATACCTTGCTTTGGTGTAAGCTCCATTGGCCAAGTTGTGATATGGCTAATGCAGATTTCGGAGATATAACACTTGTGACTACCTAGGGTGTATGGGTTAGGAGAAAATCAAAAAAATTGGACCAGGACCCCCATGACTAAGAACGAATCTCTGATAGCGAGAGAATGGAAAAAGAGAAGGAATAATAAAGATGGAGGAAAAGAGACAACAACCATGCAAATAAAATGGATGTCAAAGATGGGAATGAACAAAATAGAAATTGATTGTCAAAATGTTTAAGGGAAAGAAATTAACTTATGCACCAAATAAGAATGCCAATGTGTCCTGCCCAAAGTAGGCTCATGCCCTTAATGCCTCAACATTCCCACATTCAAAGAGTCCGTAGGCTCTGGAAATGTCATTTGGAAGCAAAAGTTAAAGTCTTAACCACAAGAATTTACCAAAAAGAAAAAAATTCCTCAACCAAAATATAGACTATTGATATAACCAGCAATGAGGTGAATAATGGAGGAAGAACGATGGAAGAAGAGATTGGAATGGAGTCTCAAGAATAAGGTGGTGTACAACCTCTTGTGTATTAATGATTAATGTGACTTGGTAGATCTCATTCCAAATATAGCCTCAAAAATTCCACATCCAGTGACTTCACATTAATACATTCGACTAATCCATCCACCCAAAGTAACAAGAATGCCTCCATCAAAGAGTCACCACCATTCTGACGAAATGAGAAAGGAGAAAGTAGGAAGCAAGGAAGGGCCTTGGTTAGAGGGAACATGTTCATGTAGTCTCATAACCAGTGCTTGTAGCCCAAATGATTATTTCATCTAAGGGGAGTACTTTGAATTCCCATTGTTTTTTTTTTGTGTTTTTGCGTGAGAACCACACCATGCAAAGATTTATTATTTTTATTTTTATTGTCTCACCTTCCCAATAATGGGGTAATGTCAAAATAGTAAGAAAAACATAAGAAGAAAACATCTAAGCACCCAAGAGAATGGCCAACACAAATGCATTAAGTCCCCTTGAAGTCACACCCTTTTCAATCCTTAAGTCCTTCCTTAGTTTGAGAAATGCCCAATCACCAATTCGTTGATAGTTCTTATTATTTAAGGAAAGGGACTGTACAGTTCCAAGCCA
>MNCI01021658.1:804685-817157 GCA_015680685.1 Gnetum montanum
GGGGTGGGAACATCATTTTGTGGAGAACTTATTGAAATAGGTTAACCACCATTAATTTCGCGTAAGACGGGTGAAGCGTTATGGAATCCTTTGCCCTTCAATGATGTACAGTATCTCTCCTTTCACAAGTCCTTTTGACGTTGTGCTTCTGTGGATTGGTAGTCCCTTATGTCATAATCACATGCAACATACTCTGTCATGTGAGATGACGAAGGAGCATGTTGGGGACTACTCAGTTCGGAGGCAACACTATGTTACCCTCCAAGTCTCTCCAACGCATTTGTTCATCTTGATGGAGAATAAAGGTAAAGTTAGGTACATATTCATTTGCATATTTTTCAAGAGGTGCAATTTCTATAGATATTATATTTGCTTTTGTTAATAAAATATCATATGGAGTTTGAGTCTTTACTTGAAGTTCGTGCAATAAAAATTATTTTTGGATACATTCCAAACATTTTCATTATGCTATAAGTAAATTTGGTCCCTAAGTTTCACAACCGTATAATCAAACTAGCTAAATAAGTTGATTGTACATTTTTCTATGAGCATTTGATGCTCAAATCTATTCTTGTGCACATTTACTACAAACTAAATACAAAACATGCATATTGTTTAAAACTCTTTAAGTAATACAATCTTGCCAAGAATATCTATTTAAAATTGAGATACCTATGAAGAAACAATTTCAAATTTCTATGAAACAATATAAAAATCATCTAAAAATATTTTGTAACACACACTATCATTTTGATTTTTCTGATTTTCATCCCTAAGAAAATACAAAAATTATCTAAAATTTAAAGCATAAACTTCATTTGAACTTCTTTTTTTGCTATAAGAACTACGTCATCAAAAAATATTAAAATATTCATACTAAAATTTCCAACTTTAATAGAATCCAATGCAATAGATGATATCCATTGTTCTAATTTGTCAATGAAGATGTCAAATTAAGTGGGTGAAAGTGGACAGCCTTGCTCTAGCCTAATATTTCTATTTAGAATAAATGTTTCTTGTGTGTTATTATTCAAGAAAATAATTTGTACTAAACAATATAACTTTTGAATAGCAAATAGAAGTTCTTCAAAAATACTAATATTCTACAACCATCTCCATATTTTATACCAAATAATAGATTCATAAGCTTTGGAAAAATCCATAAAGCAAAGATAAACCTTATTAGATAATCCTTTAGCTTGGCCTATATAATACCTTAATACAACCAAGCGATCCACTATGGAGCAATGTTGCCTAAAGCCTACTTATGAACTTTTCTAAACATTGTTTAATTCTACCTAACTATGAAGGCTTCTCTCAAAGATATTTCCTAATAATTTTGTAGAGAGGTGGCTAATCATAATGAGCCTATAATTATTAAGGTTATTTCTATCAACTTTTTAAAGAAACATTGCTACTCTACTAATGCATCAATCTTTTAGAAAATCATTCTAGAGAGTTGTATTTAAGAGCTTACAAACTTTTGTATAAACCATGGTTCCTTCTCATTTAAGCCTAAAGCATCTGTTGCTTTGCCAAAAGTTAGTTGAGCCCATCTTTTGTTTGTCTTAGTTTGAGTGACATATAGAGGCACCTAAGAGATGGAGTGGATATGGATGACCTATTCATATTTAAAAAGAACTCCAAAGAAATTAGTAATTGCTAAAAAATTAAAATCTCATCTTTTCTAGTATTTTTGACGAAAATGTTGCGAACAGGCCTCAAGATTCTTCTTAATCATATTAAAGAGTTGTGCTTGATGCTCCCTGATAAATTTCCTTTTCTTCAATTCAATAAGATTCTTATATGTTTTAATGACCTCCAAATCATGATTAGCTCTTTTAACTTGCAATTGAGCTTCTATACACTTAGCGTTAAATAACATGTTTTTTCCCTAACTTTTGACAATGATGTCACATTGGAGGTATTCATTACTAGGACTTTTGTAACATTTTTATCACCTTCATTTTGAGTCTAAAGTCTATTGACTTCCTCTCTATATTATTGTTGTTGATTATTTATTAATCTAACATTATATATCCTTTTGCTTCACCTAGTAATTTTTGCGTATATCTTTGATATTGAAAATGATGTAATGGTGTGATGATTCAAGAGAATAACAACAAAAGAAGATTGTAGCTGAAACAACAAATAAACACCAACATGAGAAGGTTACCACTAAAAATAAAAGAAAAGCAATAAGAAAGATTGTGGTTATTACAAAAGACAACAAATTAAAAAGAAATTCAAACTAAGTAGTAGTCCAACATTGTAATTAATTTTTGTTGGTAAGTAAGAATATAAGATGAATCATTCTCTTGCTATGTGTGATGGACAATGTTGGCTAATAATCTAAATATCTTAATTCTCCTCCTTTCTTTGCCTTGAATATATTTTTATGTTAGAATTAACTTTGAGAAGATTTGTTGTTGAGATCTTTGATTGTTAAATCTTTAATCTTGTTGATGGATCTCTTCATCTATCCTTTTCACTCTCAGGCCTAAATGACTTGAATGAGAGTTATTTTTGTAATTGATTCATTTTGGCAACATCTGTTCATGAAGTAAGGTTCTAGTCATTTCTTATAGCACACAATTCTTTTATTTAGCAACTCCATTTTCTTGAGGAATCCTTAGTGCTGAAAATTCATATTCAATACTCTCATTGTAATAGTATTCCTTAAAAGCACAGTTATTAAATTCTCCTCCATGGTTGCTTCTAATCATCTTGATTAGGTATCGCTTCTCTCTTTGTAAAACATAGCAAATTTTTTTATAGTGATGAAATGCTTCATCCTTATGGGTTAGTAGTAGTACCCAAGTAAATCTTAAGTAATAATCAATAATCACAAAAAATTATATCTTTTACCAACTACGCTACAAGCTCTAGTAGGTCCAACCAAACCCAAATGCAATAATTCAAGAGAAAATTTAGTAATAATATCATTTTTTCTCTTATAAAATATGGATAATTACTTACCTTTTTAACAAGTGGCATATACCTTATCTTTATTGGATTGGATGTTGGATAATTCTTCAAAAATTTTATTTTACAAACCTTGCTAAGGCTCTTAGGATTTAAATTTCCCAATCTTCTATACCATAGCTGATGAGTTGTTTGATTGGCCATGTCGATGGGATGTCATCAATGTAACCCTATTGACATGATCCCATCGACATAGGGTTTGATCCATTGACATGTACCCATTAATGGGGCTCCCTGCTTTTCCTATAAATATGTGCTCACCAGCCACATTTAAGGCATAAGTCTCATAGTTTTAGTGAAGCTCTTGTAGTTTTGTCATTTAGAAGTTTGAATATTTTTCTAAGTGCTTGTAGTAGAAGTCAAAGAGTGTACAGATATTTATTCAAGAACTGTTGTATCTAAGCACTACAATTTATGCAAAAATAAAGATGAGCTTTCTAATAAACCTTGCAACACTTTGAAATAGATTAATTATTTCCTTTATGCACTTAATATTTTAAGCAATTTTCTTTAATGTGTTAAGTAATTAAGTAATTAATTAAACTAGACTAAGCTAAATTAAATAGTGATTAATTAAGCACATAAGTATGACCAGTTAAAGAATATGCTTGGTGGTTGGTAATCCTAGTAATACTTAACGTTTGATAACATAGTAGCGTTAAACATGTTCAAGATGTGTACAGCAAGTGGGAATGAATGCTTATGTTAGGATTAGTTAAATGTTAGCTATTTTGATTAAATGAGCAATTAAATACCTTTCATTCTTTATTCTTTGTTCTTAGATGACTTAGAACATAAAATGTAAAAATGATAAAAATCATATGCCTTAGTTGCGCTTAACCATACCTTTGCATTTCACAAGTGTAATTGGGAAGACAATGATTGTAACTATTAGTTTTACTTCCTAAAGACTAGTGTACTTAGAAGGCTATAAGTCCATAGACTTTAACCAAATCACACATGAACACTTAATGATTTGTATGGTTGTGCATAGGGTCTACTCATCACTCATCATTGGAGCCATTGCTAGGGACTTGTAGTTTGATACTTGCACTATCTAGGACTTAGTGAATATTATTTGAGATCATTGGAATGAATCCTAAAGTCATAATCATTCAAAAAATAAAAATAATTATTATAATTAAAGCACACTAAATTTTTATTTTAATTCAAAATGTCTTCTTCTCACAAGCATGATGAATTAAAATTGATAGTGCCCCAAGAATTGAAAGTGGTGTACACTCATCCAAATGAGTTTGTGCCTAATTTCATCTTCACCCTGCATCAAGATGAACAATTTTAGTGAAGAGATATGAAGGGAAAAATTGTATTGCCTCCTAACTAATCTATTCCCAAGCTGCTATTCTAAACTCTTAAGAGGTAGCATCTAGGATCTCCATGATAAATACATTATGCAGGACCACGACTATCAAGACTACTATCCCACGAAAATACAACACAAATGAGATTAGCACTAGAAGAAGTCACATGAAGATATGAAGGGGAAATGGTTCACTAACCCCTTATTCCTATTGAATCAAAATGACAAGGAGGACTCTATCTTTTGGGGTTCTCAACATGAAGATTCTTCATCCATTGACTCTAATGAAGGGGACTTGAACTTGAACTTACAGTCCACTATCAACAATTTGGATTTAGGCAGAAGTGGGAGTAAAGTCAAGAATCATGATGATGATAAACCCAATGATTGTGGTCATGCCAAGTAGAAAGAAGATGGAAAACATCGTGGTGATAAAAATCCTCCTCCGTATTTTTCCTCTTCATCTCCATCTTCTTCTTCCTCCTCTAAATTTGACCAACATCATAAAGGGAAAAACTGTGATGGAGATGGACAATGGAATAACAATGCTTGTAGGCCCTTCCATGAATGAAAGGATAGCAAAGGACATCATAGGTGTCATTAAAATTATGATGATGATGAACCTTTTCTAGCAACTTGAAGCATGCTAAACATCATAGAGGTAATCAGCATTCCAACCAGGCATGTGAAAGATAGCAAAATCAAGAGGTTGGATATGAACAATATTCCTAGATTTGAAGGGGATATAACTCAAATCCATAGATCCATCTTCAAGTCTTTCACAATGCCTATGCCTTGTAGAATATAGAGAATGACTGGAAAAAATTTAAGTTGTTTCCTAGGACACTCAAAAAAAAGTAGAAAGTTGGTACTGCTCTTTGGAGCTAGAATCAATTCATCAATGAAGTACAATGCTTGAGTTTTTTAATGAAAAATATCAAAAGTACTCTAGAGTGTCTAGTTTTAGAAAGCAAATCAAAGGTTGGTGACAAGGAACACATAAAACCTTAAATGCAACCATGGGCAAGTATTATTACCTTTTGCATAGGTGTCCTGGCCATGGTTATTTTGTGCAAGAATAGCTTCGCCATATCATGGATGGGCTCTAATTAAAAATGAGGAGAATCCTTGGGGTTTATTCCCAAGGGAGATTGTCGAAACTTTGAGCCCATCAAATTCAAAAACTGATTATGTAGATTGCAAAAGAAGAAGGCAAGTTAAGAAAATAGGAAAGTGATAAGTATAAAGGGGATCCTTCCATTAGAAAAAGGGAGGTCTATTTTTGTGACAATGAGGGGGAGGCACCATTTGATGAAGTGGTGTAGCAAAAAATCTTGCAAGTTCAAAAATTTGTCTCTGAAATTTTAGCTAAGGTGGACAGAAATTTTGAAACCACTCTAAAAGTTACAAAATAATCCAAAGAGCAAGGTAGTGATCATGGTCATAGGAGAAGAAAGGAAGCTAAACATACTTACCAAAGGAGTAAGGGAAAAGCTACTATAGTGGAAGAGGTTGTGGAGTCAAAATTAGATGATTATGGTGGGTGTAACATCTACCAGTATGAACATCCTAAGGGATGTTTCCTTATTATGTCACACTTGCAGGAATCTGTGGTGTACACTTTGAGTCCTAGACTAACAAGAAGGCATGCACCCATATGATTTCCTTATTCTCAAGGTAATCCAAGGTAGTTCCATCAGCAACAATAAGCTTATTATCTAAGTGGAGCTCTACGACAACCATATGAGTAGTGCCATCAGTGATAATAATCACAATCATGGGGAATGACACCACTAAGGTAGCAATACCCTTACAGATAGCCTAATCCATATGGGTACTATGTTTAGCAACCCATGTCTCNTCCATCCATGTAGGGTGAAATTCCTACATAGCTGCAACAATGTAATGCTACTAGGGTTGTTAACTTACAATTGATTTCTTTGCTAAGTGGCTTAGAACCTAGATCCTATAAAAGACCATTCTTCTAAACCAATAGCCCTACAAAGCTCTCATTAACTTATTCAACTAGTTGTCTTTTGTCTCCTTCATCCTCTGCATCTATTACTTTTGATAGCCCTTTAAAACAAACACCTTCCAAGGTCCACACAATCATGCTAACCCACACTATCTCTACTTGGATTAATGCTGGAAGCCTTTCCAATAAAAGAGATGATCTTGAAAGTCCTCTCATCTACTTGTATATTGCTAGAAATGAGCCATGTAAGGCTCTTCTTAATTCAAGTTCTATGTTAATTTGATTTCCCATCAAATGTACAAAGCTTAGAACCTACCTCCTTTCAAGAAGAGAAACATTCATTCTGAATTGGTAAATCAATCCATCACTATTCCCTTGGGATTAGTGAAGGACATTATGACCACTGTTTGTCGATGGTTCTGTGTTGTCAATTTCCTAATGATCAAGGTTGACAATTGCAAGGGGGATTTTCCAATCATTATGGAAAAGGCTTAGTTGAGCACCATTAATGCACGAATGAGCATTAGAGATCTTTCCCTATAAATTTTTAGGGAAAATGCTTTCAAAAAGTTTGAGAAGAAGAGATTTCCATGCATCACATACAATGATACAAGATGCAACTATGTGTAAAAGTTATGGTATATCAAAAGCACATCAATCAAAGCATGTAGATAGTGTGCAAATGAATCTGAAATCCAAAAGTGCCTATACATAGTAGCCACAAAACAAGAGGGCACCTAGTGGTTGATAGGTAATTGTAAAAGTAGCACACTTTACATAGAACTAACGGAGAGCTTAACATATGCCTATGTTAAAGGCATGGATGAACTAGAACTAGTTCATTGCCAACTCTTTGATGATGAACTTGATGATCCTTATTGAGGAGAGTTGAAAATCCCTGACAATTTTAAATAGGAGCCCTTAGAGTAGAAAACTCTAGTTGTCAGCATGTAATCTGCATTTCTAAAAAATGTCAAGCTAGTAATAATTAATGCCAACCTTTCTCCTGAGTAGAAAAGGATGTTGTTAAATGTGGTTAACAAATGGACAACACCTTTGCTTAGTCATATCATAAACTCATAAGGATTGATCCTTGGATATGCTAACATTGCATCTATACTAATCTTTCCATCAAGCCAAAGAGGTAGTCAGAAAGGTAGCTGAATCCAAAATTGAAGCAAATCATCAAAAAGAAAATTAAACAACTCCTCAAGGCAGGGTTCATCTATCCCATTGCGAATAGTGAGTGGGTTATCCCACTCATGATCATGCCAAAGAAAGGTGGTAACTGGTGGATCTATATTAATTTTAGGTTGTTGAACATGGCAATGTTCAAAGAAAATTTTCCATTCCCATTTATGAACTAGGTGTTGAACACTATCTCTGGGCATTTCTATTATATCTTTTTGGATAGTTATAATAGCTATAACTAGATTTAGATCATGCTAGAAGATGGGGCCAAAATAACATTCACAAATTCCTAGGAAATGTTTGCATATAAAAAAATGCCTTTTGATTTGTGTAATGCCCCTACAACATTCCAACACCTTGTCCTAAGTATTTTTTAGTAGTAGATTAGTAGCAAGATGGAAGTGTTCATGGATGACTTCTACACCTATGGCACTATGTTTGAGCAAGCCCTGGACCGCCTTGAGTAAGTGCTTAAAAGATGCATGGAGACTTATCTTTAGCTTAATTGGTAGAAGATCCATCTCATGGTCGAGGAGGGCATTATGTTGTGGCATAGAATCTCACAAGCAGGGATAGAGGTGGATACTAAAAAGATTAGGGTCATCCAAGGAATAACCTACTAATCAAAAATCGTTAAAGATATCCAATAATTCTTTGGACACACTGGCTACTATTGACGATTTGTAAAGAATTTCTTTAAGATCACTAAATCATTGGTTAAGCTTGCAAAGAAAGATGCTTCATTCATATAGACCAAGGAATGCAAAAAGACATTCCAATAGCTTAAGGAGAACCTTGAAGAAACTCCAATTTTATAAGTACCTAATTGGTTTTGTCCATTTTACATCATGATGGATGCATCGAAATATGCCTTCGGAGTTGTGCATATGAATTTGGATGATCAAAAATTTCCTTATTACATCTATTGCACAAGCTGAAGCATTGTGGGTGCATAGCTTAAATACATCACAATGGAGAAAGAGTTGATGGTAGTGGTGTATGCTTTGAAGAAGTTTAGGCACTATGTGCTTGGATACAAAGTGTTTATGTACACTAATGACAATGTTATTCACTTTCTCATGAACAAGCCAATGGTAAGCCCCCATGTCATATGGTGATTGGTGATCTTATAGGAGTTCAATATTACATTGGAAGATCAAAAAATAGCTAAGAATGTGGTGCTAATCACTTGTCTCAATTACAATGGGACAATAAAGAGGAGGAGAGCCCACTTTCTGATCAGTTCCCTAATGAACTCCTTGTTGATGCAATAAATGAACAAGTACCCACTAAACTTAAGTGGTATGATGACATCCTCACTTATCTTCTTACCTAAGAGATTCCACAAGAGTTTGACCACCAAAAGAAATAATAATTTTTTCATGAGGCCAAACACTTCATGGATATGAACAAACACCTTTACAAAGTGTGTGCCAATGACCTAGTTCTTTGGTGTGTTCCTGATTTGGATAAATTACACATTCTCCAAGACCTTGATCAGGGTCCTTATGAAATTCACTATGCAAGAAGACACATAGACATTAAGATCCTAATGTTAGGGTATTAATGGCCAATAATCTTTAGGGATGCTCATCAATTTGTCCATTCTTATGAACATTGTCAATGAGATAGTGGGATGATCGCTCAAATGGAGGGGCCTTAATAGCGAATCCAACCATTGGGATTCTTTGACATTTAGAGCATAAACTTCATGAATCCCATCACACCCATGTCAAATGAAAAGGCATACATAATAGTTGTTGTTGACTATTGTACCAAATGGGTAGAAGTAGCAGCCATCACCAACTGTGCATCTTCCACTTCTACTTAGTTTGTATAGAAAAATATTCTAAACAAGTTTGGAGTGCCAAGTGCACTGATTTCTGACAATGGTAATCACTTTACATGCACTACCTTTAGCAATCTTATGAAACGCTTGGGGGTCAAACATAAACTAACAACACCCTATCACCCCCAAGCCAATGGTCAAGCTGAAGTCACCAATAGGGAGATCACAAAGATCTTAATGAGAACAATTAGCAAATATAGGAGAGATTGGAGCATGAAACTTAATGATGCCCTTTGGACCTACCACTCTAGATGGAAACTCCATATAGGCTACTCTCCCTATGAGCTGATGTATGAAAAAATTTCAACTCTCCCTATTCAATTTGAGCTTCGTACACTTTCAATAGCCTATGACTTAGATCTTGACCTAAGCCTAGCACAAAAAGAGAGATTAATCAACCTCAATGTGCTAGATGAGAATTGATTGGTGGCATTGTCCTTGAATGAAATGCACAAGGAATTTAACAAAAAATGCCATGACCTTAGGATAAGGAAAGTTAAATTTCAACCTAGAGACAAGTTCCTCTACTATAACCCCACACACGTACCTTAACAAATGATGTTTTAAACATTGTGAGAAGCACCTTATTTCATTTATGAAACCTTTTTTTATTAGGCCATGTTGATCTACAAACCTAAAAGCTAGAACAAAAATTAGTTAGTCAACAAGTAAAACCTTTCCATGAGCCCAAGCAAGCCAGTGCAAGCAACGCCTCATCAAATGGACAACCTTGCTCAATCTTTCGAATCTCCTCCTTTCAACTTAGTCATGGGAAAGATGGCCATCCATGCTCACCATATTAGTGGCTACTTGGTGTTTTTGCCTTTTTATTTTACACTTTTTTATTTTTATGCTTCTTTGTTTTTATACTTTTTTGTTTTACGCTTTGTTATTTTTCAAATTTTGTTTTTACAATGTCATTAGTATGTTTTGACTTTCTTGAATATTTTATAATTTTTTTATATTTTACTTTATTTTTATATGAATTTTTCTTCTTTTTTTCTAATAAAATGCTTTGTTTTCAACAAGACATAGTGATGCTACAGTTGTTTGATAACGATGATTTTTATTTAATGTCTTTGACTACTAATGTTTGGTTTCTATTTTTGAATTTTGATGATTGATGACTAAGACAAAGTTTCTTTTTCATGGAACAAGTAATGAGTCCATGTCATCCACCCATCCACAAACTTTATGGTTTTCCTTGTTTTGGAATATGAGGTTCCTTTTTCATTAATAAAAATTTAATGAACTTGTGACCTTGGTAGTTTCCAAACTTGGGAAAGATTCAAAGGTTTGAACAAGGTGTGACTTCAAGGGGATTCAAAGCTCTTTTTACCTCTCTACTTACTTGAGTACATAATTGTTTTCATGGATTTCTTACTATTCCACATTGACTAATAACAAGAAGTTGAATAAGTCTTTGCATGGTGTAGTTTCCATCTAGAAAATACATAAAAACATAAAATTCAAAAAAAAAAGGAAAGGAAAATGATGGAGATTCAAAGAACACCCCTTAGATAAAATAATAGGATACAAGCATTGGTTATGAGGCTAGAAAGACATGTTACCTATGCTTGACGGTCTACTCTAGCTAAGGCCCTTTCTTACTTCCTACTTGTCTTTTCTTCTAAATTAAGAAATAGTGATTGATTTGTGGGAGCATTCTTATGTCTCAAGAGGGTGGACCAATCTTAGAGTGATGATGTGAAGCCACTGAAAGTGATTGGTCTTGATTTGGACAAAGGATAGATTCTATCAAGTCATTTAACCATAAAATCCACAAAGGACTTTATGTGACCATGATTTAGAACTCCATTCCACTTCCTCTCTCATTCATCAATCCTTTTCATAACTCACCTCACTATCAATATCCATGTTTTTGTTTAATGTGTTAAAATTTTTAGATAGATTCTTCTAGATTCAGTCCTTAACTTTTCATAATTTTTAATCAACTATGGCGTACACAGACTTTGTAGTTGAGGTTATGCAAGGGAAAAAATGGCATGTGCCTACTATGGGCTAGTTAAGTTCATTATCCATAGGCATTTCAATAATCAAATATTTTGTGTGTCCCATCGATGCATCCAGCTGTGCGCTCTTTAAGGCATCATCTCTAATAAATTTCATTGTCTATTTTTCAAATTTTGAGCATTCATGAGCCCTCTTCAAGTATTCCATCATGTTCATGGATTTTTTAGCTCTCCATAGACACCAATTTCAAAAGAAAACTCTTTCTATTTTTGAAGACATTTAATGTGAAAATTTTGGGCATTAGTTCCATAGAAGGATACCCATCGACAAAGCCCATACATAAATGGGACCATGTATATAGGATCCCATTGATGTAGGGGTCCACCCACCTATAAATAGGTGGAAACACCTAGCATTTTCACATTTGCTCATAAACGAAGGGGGAGTTTTTGAATTTTTCAAAGCCTAGAACCTTCCAATAGCCATATCTTCCTAACCATTTATCCAATTCACTCCATTCTTTGACCTTGTAGCTATCAAAGGTAAGATCTTTGTTGTGGGGGCCACAAAACTTAAGTTTTTGATAAAAATATTTTTCACAAAATTTCTAACTCCCATAAAGGTTTAACAAAGAAACTAGCATTAAAACATCAAATTATAAGGGTTAAACCCTTCCAAAAAGCTCCAGTGACACTCTAAGTTAAAAATCATCAAAATAATAATAAAATGATCAATCTACCATGGTCCAAACTTAGCTTAAGTGTAACCGTCCAATGAGAAAGGTACTAAATGTTATAAGTTACACATTAATTACTAATCCTTGGTTATGATGTGACTATAGACAACACCTAAGGGAAAGCACGCACAGGAAGGAGGACCATTCCAACTAAGGGACAAAGTACCACAAATAGAAAGGGGCCAAGAGTAGGTCCACGAGTAAGTAGAGACCCATGCAACAGGAACTCTTTAGGAGGAGCCCAAACTAGAATTTTTTCGATAGATTCTTGAAGAAATTGCGACAACAAAACAATCTCACCGAGATGAGGCACCTAAACTAAGACCAAACCTTAAGGTGATCTTCATGGAAGCCTGCCTCAGGCAGATCATGAACAAGGAGGTCTAGAAATTAGTGCTCCAAGAATTAAACTTTGGACCTTTCTTGGAATTTGCACCACCA
>MNCI01021658.1:824266-835516 GCA_015680685.1 Gnetum montanum
GTTACTAGAAGAATTTTGCAGTTGTTATTAATGTACAATCTTAACTATAGAATTTTCTATTCACTTCATACAATAATCAACTACAATAATTATATATGGATTTCCATTTAACATAGGCATGATGGAACCCATAAAGTTAATTCCCTAAATATCAAATGATTCTAATGACTTTATCCATTATTGTCATATTTCATATTTAGCTATCTCTCCATCTCTTTGGCATTTTTCATATGATTGTAAAAATTGGTATGCATTTCTAAAGATGGTAGGTGAAAATTACCTAACCATAAGAAGTTTTATGGTTATGTGCTTTCCTTCATAGTGATCCCCATATGGTCTACCATGTAAATTCTGCAATATCCTTTATTGATTTTCTTTAGAAATGCACCATCAAACTAGACCACTAGCACAAATTTTATAAATATTATCCTTAATTTCAACAAAGTGTTTTTCCTCATTAAAAAATATTGCTTCTTTTTCTTATCCCATTTAGTAGGGATTTCATAAGTCCTAAGATAGGTTAAATAATCCATTATCCATAATTTCTTTACTATAGGATCTACAATCCTCACTACCATTGTGAGTAGTATTTCATCTATAAATTTATTAGACAAAGGTTTTTCATCATATTTTTTTTTCATTTAACTGAGATAAATGATCTACTACTACATTCTTAGTCTCTTTATAATCAATCATAGTAATAGCAAATTCCTATAAGATTACAAGCCATCATATGAGACAAGGGCTTGTTGCAAGCTTGTTCATTAAAAATCTTATGGTGTTTTAATCAATATGGATATAGATAGGATAGCCAAGCATGTAATGTTGGAACTTTTCCAATGCATAAACCACTATAATTAATTCCTTTTTATGGTTGTGTAGTTGAGTTTTTCTCCTCCTATACTTTGTCTTACATTATGAATATTATATGATCTTTTCTAATGATATAATTATGCAAGCAAAACATCCAATGCATAATTGGGTGTATCTATTATTATAGGAAAATGACTATTCTAATGTAGAGCTTATACGAATGGAGTCTACCAATTTCTACTTTAATATTTCAAATGTATTTTTATACTCATCTAACCAAAGAAATAATGCATCTTTCTTGGTTAATTTTGCAAGTAATTTAGCAACCTTTAAGAAATTCAAAATAAATATTAGATAGTACCTAGTATTATCAAAAAATGATCAAATATCTTTAGCTATTTACAATCTCTAGGTAATGCCCTATAGGAATCTTATTTTTTAAAAAAATCCATCTTAATTCTTTTTTCTATAATTTTCTATCCTAAAATGATACCTTCCAATTGAGCTTTGAATTTATTTTAATACATCATTTTAGTTCTTACTCTAAATGATCCAAGACATGTTTGAAGTTAGAACTATTTGTGGAGAAGTCGTCCATAAAGACTTCTACTTTATGACAAATCTATTTCTGAAATATGTTGACAACTAGTCTTTGGAATGTCACAAGAGCATTATAAAGACCAAATGACATTTGGCTATATGCATATATATCTCACAAGAACTTATAAATGTGGTCTTTTTTTGGTATTTTGATATTATGTGAATTAGGTTTTATCCACTATACCCTTCTAAAAAACTATAGTACTTATGCCTCACAGTAGCATCTAGAATTTGATCTACAAATAGCAAAGGAAAGTTGTCTTTTAAAATAGCCCTATTTAATAGCTTGAATATAAAAATCCCTCACTCTTCATCTTTCTTTGGAAAAATAATAAATGGAAATATCCATTCATTATCTACAACTGGGTAGATGAATTCATCTTTTAGCAGCTTCTTAAGCTCTTGCTTAACTACTTGTTTCATATTTAAATTTAGTATTCATTGGAGTTCATGATATGTGATGAGCAATGAGGTACCACTATACCCAATCATACGAATCACTAAAGCATTTACACACAATCCAATCAAATTTTGTCGACCTATAATTCTCAAGTGCACTAGTTCCTCTAAGAAGTGAAATGGGCATTAAGAACATTCGTTGTCTTCCCAACTACACTTGTGAAGCTCAAGTGTATGGCTTAAGTGTAATTGAGGTACATGAGTTTTTTCATTTTATGTTTTATAAGTTTAGTCACCTACAATAAGAATGAAAGGTAGATTGATTTAAGATCTAATTCATTCACTACCTAGCTAGCCTAACATAAGTACTCATCCCAGTTTCTTGGACACATCCTAAACACATATAGCATTATTGGGCTACCAAACATTAAATGTTGTTGGGTTACCAAATACTGTTTGTATGCTTGAAGTGGTTATGCTTATGTTCATTAACAACTAAAAATTAGTTGCTTAATTTAAATGCATTAAAGTGCATGCAAGTAAAGTGCATTAAAGGAACCATTAATCTATTCTTAGTGCTGCAAGGCTTAATTTTTTATTTAAGCAACTGTTGTGCTTAGGTACATCAATGCTCAAACAAAGATTCGTACACACTCAAACTCCTGTTTAATGCACTCAAAAAATATTCTAACTTTGGAGAAAACAAACTATAAGATCTTTGCTACTCTATGCAAAAACTATGAAAAACTCTCTTAAAATTGTGAGCCTAGGTGCTATATTTATAGGCTGACATATACCCCGTGATATCAGATATTCAACATTGCATCCTAGGCTCCAACATTGTGTCCTAGGATCCAACATTAGGTATTTGATGTTACAACTCTAATATTGGATATCAAATATCAAAGTGTATTAGAACATGACTCATCATACCCCCACAATTGAATGAAAACTCATCTTTAAGTGAAGAAGAGGAGGAAAAAGTTCCTTACAAAATATTAAGAAGGTATGGGATTATTGACTAACATACAAACTGACTCAGATGGAACAAATATACTCCAAGTTCCCAAGTATATGAAGTTACAATCTTTTATGAAATTGGGTGTTCACAATAAGAGAAGTGAACACCCTAGACAGAATTGACATCCACCCCTTTTGGTGATCGAAGACCAGAGAGAAGAGCCAATGATCATGAACAACCCTCATCATGTGGTACTACTGCATCATCCTTGGAGAAGATAGTCCCACTTTTAGTATGCAATGTATAGCACATAGTTGTTAAATACCTTGTCTCGTCAGTGGTTACACTCAGCTAGGTTGTGATTGTGATAGATTGATTCCTTTACGAGTGTTAGCAAGAAGGCTAACAAATAGGGTAAAATAGATAAGTGGTCCATTATATTTGAAAAATTTCTATACAAGAAAATATTTGAAGAGGAAGTAAGAATTTACAATAATAAAAAGGAAAGTTCACTAAAAAATGTTGTGAAGATGTGCACAATTGGATGTCATTGATGAGATAAAAAAAGGATTTGAGTGTAAGAGTGTCTAAGGGTAAATAAATTAACTAATTCCACCAAAAGATATATAAGTGGGTCCTCCCCAAAGTAGGCATAGGCCTTTTATGCCCTTTCATAACTTTAAACCAGAGAGCCTATGGGCTCTATGGATGATTAATGGTTATTGAAGGTTTAAGTACAAAAACCTAGAAGAAACTACCTAAGAATTTTGACACATTTAAGCAAAACATCAAACAAGAACATGAAACTGGTAGTGAGGTGAGACATGGAAAGCATAGATGGATGAAAGAGAGTGGAATGGAGTTCCTAATTAAGGTCACATGAAGTTCCTTATGAATTTTATGGTTAAATGACTTGATAAGATCCATCATTAGTTCAGACCAAAACCAACCTCATTAAATGACTTCACATCACCATTCTAAGACCAATCCATTCCCCTAAGACACAAGAGTGCATCCATAGAACAACCATCATTCCTTATTAAAGAAGAAAAGAGAAGTAGAAAGTGAGGAAGGGCCTTAGTTAGATGGTATCTTCAAGCATGAGTAACATGTCTTTCTAGTTCCATAACTAGTGCTTGTAGCCCATTTATTTTGTCTAATGGGTGTGCTTTGAATTCCCATCATTTTTTAAAATAGAAACCACACCATGCAAAGACATATGTGTTTATTTTATCTAAGGGGTGTGCTTTGAGTTCTTGTTGATTTTTTTTTCTTTTGATGAGAATCACACAATGAAAAGATGTATGCATTTATTTTTTCTAAGGGGTGTGCTTTGAATTTCTATTGGTTCTTGTTTCAATGAGAACCACACCATGAAAAGATGTATTCAACTTTCTTTTATTAGTTGACATAAAATGGTAAGAAATCCATGAAAAAACACATGTACCTAGGCAAACAAAAAGGCACAAAATATACCCAATCCCTTTAAATTCACACCCTATTCAAACCTTTGAATCCTTTCAAATTCTAGAAACTACCAAAGTCACAAATTTGTTAATGTTTTGTTAATGAAAAAGGGATTGCACATTTCTAGAATAAGAAAACCATAAAGTTTGTGGATGGGTGGATGTTTTGAACTCATTGCCTATTACATGAAAAAGAAACCATGTCTTAATCATTTGTAATGAAATTAAAAGCTAGAATCCGGACACCAATAATCAAATAATAAAATAGTACATACCACCATCAAGAAATGCATTATCACTATACTTGACACTTATTAACAAAACATTAGAAGATCACACCAAAATAAAATAAAAGAAAATATAAAAGAAAGTGTAAAATATTCAAGAAATAGCAAATGTACTAACAATGGTATAAAACAAAAATTAGAAAAGATTAATAACATGAAAATTGTAACTACAGAAAATGTCGGCAGCTGGAAAATACCAAACAAAATTCCGTGTACACAGTTTTAACCATGGATCCGTGCAAGGGCTATGCTGGAAAAATGAATTCGTGACGCCCTGAACGGTCTTGTCGATTAGACAGGGACTTACTAAATCAGTAAACCGATGGAAATGATGAATGTTGCGTGGAATGATTTGATTCAATGAGTCACAAAATGAGGGGAAAACTATGTAGATGAATTACAACGATGATAACGCTAACACGGTAAGAAGAAGCAAATACGAGAGAAACGCGTGGTTTCAAGATCTACATTTTAACTTGAAGAATGAATATTTTGTATACCACGTTACAATGGGGAGACCTCGATTACTTGATGTAAAGCAAATATAAAATAACAAGAAAACTGCCCAAGCAGAGATACAGAATGGAGTCTGATCTACCTTGTAGGCCAGAGACGGGATGCAAGGAAGGTCAAATTCTGACATCTATTGATCAACTACTTCTGACAAATAGAAACTCACAAACCACACCAGATGATCTCTTGATCTCTGATCTGCTCCTTTTGCCTTAGGTAGTCTTTGCTCGAAATTGCCGACGATCACCAATGGAGAAAGTTGTGTCTTCGCCAAAGGACCGATCGCTCCTGCTGCGAATGCTCAAGCAAAATATGCTCTGTCTCTGTTAGAAGGTGATGCTGTTAAAAGTTACCAAAGTGCTGCTCCCTCTGCTTCTGTCTGTCTCTGTGTGTCCCTCTCTCCTCTTTTCTCTTTTTGTATCTTTTTGCCAACTGGAGTATTTATAGGTTTGACAACGTGTGGAGAAGGCATGGCTGTGATGACATGTGTTTCAGACCTTTTGAAATGTCGTTGACCTAACCAGCTTTGTGTTGAAATTTATGATTACGCACAATACGCTCATTTGCGTACTGTGCGTGTGAATAACAGATGTGTGTCGGGCATGTCTCAGCTAACTTTAGGCTACGTTACGCTCATTTGTGTTGTGTTGCGTGCAAGAGCATAACAAAGCATGAAAACAATGTATTCAAGCTATTTTACTCTCATTTACGCCATCGAGCGTAGTGAAGCGTAAACGATGATTAGCTCGGCAATGCATTACGCTGAGATACACTGCGTTGCGTAACGAGCGTAAGGTGATCTATCCACAAGAAAAGGAAAAAGAGTTGATCTGTTGCGCTTCTTCTGGACTTTCTTTGACTTTTTCGAAGCTCATTACGCTACCGTGCGTAACAGAGCGTAAACTCGGCCTTGGACAAAAGACTTAGCAAAATATACGAGAAGTCGCATATTGCACTGCTTAAGCCTCTCTAGATGCCGATGTAAGTCGCCTTCTGATACTAGATTATGTTGAACAGAATCACGCTAAGCATCATTACGCTACGCCACGTGATATAGCGTACAAAGATAAAACATAGTGATATTGGAAATCTGCAAAGGAAATCGAAGACTTAATGCTACGCGTCTCTTTGCCTTACTCTGCCTTGTTCTCCCTTCTGGAATTCGGTCATGTATTCTTGTCTGATCGCGAATCTTTACCTGAGGCTGACTCACAATTTTCACGGTGCTTCAAAAACAAGAAGATGTAAAATAAAGAATGTGTAAAACAAAAAGTGTTGGTACATTTAGCCATTGCATGGAACAGAGACATGAGATGATTGAGATTTTTAGAAAATATTACAATACAAACATTGAAATGGCAAGATGTGATCATTTTTCTTAAAAAGAAATGAACTTCAAGAGGATGCAATATAATGTTCTTATTGTGGCTACTCATGTTGCGGCACCAAAAATCAGGGTGTTACCAAAAATTTTCCTCGAACCTTATGTTCTTATTGTGGCACCATCTATTTGTAATCAATAAGCATAGTAGCGATTAAAAGATCTAATTGCTTTCATTCGTAGGGAAAGAGCAGTCTATGCTATAGAGTCATTTCAAATAGAGGATTTCATGAAAATTTGATCGGAGTTGTAGTGGGAGTTAACGTAACCAAGCATCAAGAACAGGACGAGAAAAAGAAAGAGGAGAAAAATAGACAGTAAGGTTATTTGCAAACCAATGCGGCTGAGTTTCAAAGATTTCTTTGCAATTTACGGTCATTGTAGGGTTTGAAAGCCACTACGGATGGAACTCCACTCTGGAGAGTACGTACTGGACGTGTTGGAGTCAGGGCTGAGAGTGGAGCAGAGCAAGTGTCCATTTTTGCGGGTTTTGTGCAGGGACAAGGAAAAATTAGGAATCGGAACATGATATAACGAAGTTGCAGCAGGCGCATCAATGATGTGGAGATGGCAGGGCAACGACGGAGAGGGTGGCAAGGACATCAGCATTTCGTTCTTTTTGGGCAGGAAAACATAAGCAATGTTGACCGCCTCTGCGATAGGTGAACAGGGCCACAAAAACCTCCTTGTGCATTGCCAAACCCTGCTGGATTCTGCGCTATTCTGAAACCCTCATCGTTTTCAAAGAAGAAGATTTTCTGTAGCGGGAGGAGCCCTAAGATTTTCACGTCATCGCAAAAATCATGTGGTACAGATGGCACAATATTTACGGTAGTTGCAGGCCTGAGAATGCATTTCAAAGGCTATTCTAGGTGGTAAAAAAACAACAAACAGAACACAGCAACAAATCTGAAAGTACCAAAACCTGCAACCAAAAATATAATAACCATGCCCGAAGTTAATGCCTTCTATGCAGCAATGTTCCCTGATACGATGGCTGAGCCTTCTCATGTGCGGCAGTTGCTGGTAACGATTTTTGGTATGATGAATCAGTTGCAAGATCGGTGGTTACGCCTTCGGTTTCATGTTCCAGGACATTCTGAATTTTAGCTACAATTATCGCGATGCAAAAAACTATTAATTTAACTACCACTACCACCAATAAGGTGGAGGTTATATTATATTTTTATGATAAGCTTAGTGGCACTTAGAATTTAAAATTTTAAGTTAGATTAGCTTAGGGATCTAAACAAATTACATAATACATATAATATGGAGTCCTGTTTTAGAAAAGCTTGCCTTAAAACATTTTATATATGAGTTACTACCTTTGCCATATTGATTATCCCATTTAAGTCACATTACATTAAAGTTAGCATAAAATGCCCAAATAACTTTCTCCTAGCTTATGGGACAAGAAATCTTCCGATTGGTTAGTCAACATACTTGAGAGAAAAGTTAGGAGGAATATTTTTGAGATTTTTTGGGATATTTTGAAATTGTAACTTCTATATACATCACTTAAAAGACTTTACATCTCATTTTGAAGAGGCAAAATTAAAAGGATATATATGTATGAAAGTTGTCACTATAGCTTGTATCCCTATGTATCTTAGGAATTGTTTTTTAATTCTCTATACTATTGTAACTACGAAGGCCACTTGTCAACTTCTTTTTCTCTTTGGTGGTTGCAACCATCCAAGATATTTTGTAACTTACCTAACTTGTTGGGCAAGTAACCTCCTAACTTGTTGGGCAAGTAATCTCCTAATTGGTTGGCCAAGTTACTTGGGAGAGAAGTTAGGTGAGATATTTTTAAATATGTAACTTCCCTACCTACCTTGGAACCCTATAAAAAGGCTTCAGGGGGGGAATGAAGGAGATCACACATTGCACTTTGGATCTCACATCACACTTGGGGTCTCATACATCACATTTTGAAGGCTACTATTTAGCACTTGGGCTGTTGGAGACACTTTGAGTCTTGGGAGAAGAGCATTTGTAAAGAAGAAAGCGTGAACGATTGCTTGCAAGATGGCTTGCTAGAATAAAGATTTCAGCCTCTTTATCATGGTCCTGTGAGTCATGCATTTCATTTTTTGTTTTGTTTAAATTGCTTAGCTAGTGGTTTAGATAGTATCATCCTTGGCAAGTAATTTTGGGATTTTTAGATTGCTCTTATTGTTCTTGTTGCCTGATAGAAATTTCTGTTAAAATTTTGCCATAAAAGCGCTTGTGTTTAAAAGCCTTAAGAGCATATTAGTAGTAAATTTTGTTATTAAGCAATGTTTGGAAACTGCTATTGGGTTGTTGGAAGAGAGCCTCTATTTGTAGTCACGCCGTGGAACAATTTAGTAGCTGAGAGGGTTCAGAAAATCTTTGGTATTTTGATGGGACCAAAATAGCTTCTTTATCTTTAAAGTGATTTTCCGTGTTATTTCAATCAGAAATTGTCAAGTCTTTTAAAGGTTCTGTTTGAATGCAATCGTTGGCATCTATTATCTAGTCAAAGTGGAGTCTCGTACGTGGTAGTTTACACAGTGATTTTTGGTAGCACAGTAGGATTGTCTTGAAGATATTTCTTGCTTGAGCCTTGGAGGTTTGAACAATTTGTAGATATTGAATTTGGAATAGCTTTATTAAGAAGTGTTTACTCGTGTCATTTTACCTTATTTAAATATTTGAGGTCCACACAAATCTGCTTTCTTTTCTTTTCTGTCTATTTCCATTGAATCTTGCTCTATTTCTAGTTTTCTTGTGGAACTACCTCTTTCTCTGGGGAAAATTAGGAGTAGATTTGTGGAGTTGTGCTCAAATTTTTTTGCAAAATTTTACTTGTTACAAGCAGGTATTATAAGGACCGTGTAGACTAGGTAGTTGAACAAAATAGGAAACTTTCAATAACTCACAGTACTGGACAAAGTTGGCTGAATCTCTTTAAAGTAAGTCATTTGTAGTTTACACACATGCAATTGTAAACATTTCTCACAACCACACGCCGCAAAAGCACACACACATAATCACATTAACTACTGAGTTATTTGGAGGTATCTGGGCCTTGGTGTTGCCAAAGACCAGTAGGCACCTAAATCCTGTTCGAGGACACTCGTTGGCGGTCGCGTCCCAAATGGTCACCAACAAAAAGATGAAAAACTAAGGAGCCACTTATATGGTTAGCATGGATGGCCATCTCCTCAATGACTAAGTTGAAAGAAGGAGATCCAAAATATGAAGTGTGGTTGTTCATCCAATGAGGCATTTGTTGTATTTGCTAGCTTATGCTCATGGAAAGGGTTGACTTGTTGGATGTTAACTAGCAATTTCTTGTCTAGGCTCTTAAGTTTATAGATCATCATGGCCCTAGAAGGAAAAGTTTCATAAATGATGTAAGGTCCTTCCCACAACATTTGGAACTTATTTTGTTGAGGTACATGGATGGGATTCCAGAGAGAACCTTATCCCTTATTGAAATTTAACTTTTCTAATTTTAAGATCATGATGCTTTTTGTTGTAGGCCTTGTGCAACTCATTAGATGATTAGGCCACCAATTGATTTTCATCTAGCAGGTTGAGATTTATTAGTCTTTCTTTTTGTGCTAGACTTAAGTCAAGGTCGAGATCATAGGCTGTTGAAAGTGTACGAAGCTCAAATTGAATAGGAAGTGTTGATGATTTTCTATATACAAGATTATAGGAAGAATAGCCTATAGGAAGTTTCCATGTTGATCAATAGGCCTAAAGGACATCGTTGAATTTTGTGCTCCAATCTTTCCTATATTTGCTAACAGATCTTGTTAGAATCCTTGTGATTTCCCTATTGGTAACCTCAGATTGATTATTGGCTTGGGGATGATAGGGCATTGTGAGTTTATATTCACCCCCAAGTGTTGCATGAGCTTTTGAAAAGTAGTTCTTGTAAAGTGAGTTCCATTATCAGAAATTAATGCATGTGGCAAACGAAACCTATTTACAACATTTTGTTGTACAAACCAAGTAGTAGTAGAGGATGTATAGTTGATGACGGCTACTACTTTTGCCCATTTCATACAATAGTCACTAGCAACTATGATGTATGCATTTCCATTTGACATGGGCATGATAAATCCCATGAAATCAATGCTCCAAATGTTGAAGGGTTCTAGTGGTTGAATCCATTGTTTAGGTCCCTCGATTCGAGTAACCATTCCACCATCTTGTTGGCATCATTCACAAGAGAAAACGTAATGATGAGAATCCCTAAAGATTATTGGCCAATAGTACCTTTCCATTAGTATTTTAATGGTCATGCATCTCCCAACATAGTGTCCTCCACAAGGACCTTCATTAGCATCTTGGAGAACATATAGTTATTGGCGACCGTTTGGGACGCGACCGCCAATGAGTGTCCTCGAACAGGATTTAGGTGTCTGCTGGTCTCTGGCAACACCAAGGCCTAGATACCTCCAAATAAACTCAGTAGTTAATGTGAGTATGTGTGTGTGCTGTTGTGGTGTGCGGTTGTGAGAAATGTAACGATTGCGTTGCATGTAAACTACAAATGACTTACTTTAAAGAGATTCAGCCAACTTTGCCAAGTACTGTGAGTTGTTGAAAATTTCCTATTTTGTTCAACTGCCTAGTCTATGCGGTCCTTATAATACCTACTTGTAACAAATAAAATTTTGAAAAAACATTTGAGCACAACTCCGCAATCTACTCCTAATTTTCCCCAGAGAAAGAGATAGTTCCACAAGAAAACTAGAAATAGAGCAAGGTTTAATGGAAATAAGCAGAAAAGAAAAGAAAGCAGATTTGTGTAGACCTCAAATATTTAAACAAGGTAAAATGACA
>MNCI01021658.1:850717-892192 GCA_015680685.1 Gnetum montanum
TTGGTTTTTACCTTTAAGTTACAATGTTGATACTAAGGTATGTTCCTTTTGATATGGCAGGTAATGAGATCACTTCATCCATCCATCCATGAAGTCTATGGTTTCTCTTGGCTTGGAAATGTACAGTCCCCTTTTTCTAATAAGAACTTTAACGAACTGGTGACTGGGTATTTCTCAAACTAAGGACTCAAGGATTGCAAAGGGTGTGACTTCAAGGGAACTTGATGCTTTTTGTGCTGGTCATTCACTTGGGTGATTGGCTATTTTCTTCTTGAGTTTTCTTACCGTTCCAATGTTATCCATTCTTCAGAAGCTGAGACAATAAAAATAAAGAAGTCTTTGCATGGTGTGGTCCCCACACATAAAAATTTAAAACACAAAAAAAAAACCAAAGTGAGGATTCAAAGCACACCCCTTAGACGAAATAAAATTTGGGCTACAAGCACTGGTTATGGAACCAAAGTATTCCCTCTAACTAAGGCCCTTCTTGCTTCCATTCTCTCCTTTGTTTTGTCGAAATGGTGGTGGCTCTTTGAAGATGCATCCTTGTTATCCAAGTGGATGATTTAGCCAAATGCATTAATGTGAAGTCATTGGAAGTGGTTGGTTTGAGCCTGGAGTTGGAATGAGATTTGCCAAGTCACGTTAATCATATAACACACAAGGGGTTGTACACCACCTTGTTCTTGGGATTCCATTCCACTTCTCTTCTTTCCATCCTTCTCTCCATTTTTCACCTCATTACCGGTTGTATCATTAGTATATATTTTGGTTTATGCATTGTTTTCTTTTTCGTAAATTCTTCCGGTTAAGAATTTAACTCTTATTCCAAAGGACATTCCCTGAGCCTACGGACTCCTTGAATGTGGGATTGTCAAGGCATTAAGGGCATGAGCCTGCTTTGGGGAGGACCCACTGACAATCCTATTTGGAACATTAGTTAACTTCTTTTCCTTAACATTTTTGCAATTAATTTTTAGTTTTCTTCATTTCCATCTTGACATCCACTTCACTGATTCCATAGTTTTCCCTTTTTACCTATATTTCTTACTCCTTTTCTTTCTCCATTTTAATGCTACTGGAGGTTTGCGATTAGTCATGGGGGTACGGGGCCTGATTTTTCGATTTTTCTCCTAAGCCCCAAATTTTTTTCGTTTATCTTCCTAACCCCTACACCTTCGATACTTATTAGTAACATCTTCCCAGATCCATATCAGCCATACCACAACCTAGCCAATGGACTTACACTGAAGCAAGGTATTATTTACTTAATGATTCAATTACCCTTGCTAATATATGATTGTGTTGTGTGTGCAGATGGCAATCATACAACAATGGAACGGATCTGGCGCAAACACTTGGAATGGAGCAGCACTGAAGCAGCTGTGCAAGGAGCAGGATCGATAATGCACTTACGGATGGACAACGGAAGGCGCAATCTCGGTGTTGGTAGCAACAACACTCTTCTCTCTTCTTCTCTTCTATTCTCTCTCCTCTTTTCTCTCAGCTGCCAATTGTGGCCTGATGTCATTGTAATAAGGTGTTCACCCTTGTTGTCATGAACACTAGTTGTGTCAAGTCTTGTAATAAGGAACCATTCACATGTCATTCCATTAGTTCCATTCTCCCTCAATAATCCCATGCCTACCTAATATCGTTGTAAGGAACTCGAAGACGCGTTTTCATTCAGTCATGGGGGTATGATGAGACGTGACATGCATAGCACCGTGATATCGCGTATGCGATATCGCATACACGATATTGTGTCTTTCAATGCAATATCGCGTACGCGATATCGCAGTCCGCTGCCATATCTATAAATAAGAGGTGGAACTCCCTTCATTTCCCAATCCTGGCTAGAAGTAGCGAAGCTCTGGCAGTTTGAACACTCCAGAGTTAGAATTTTTCCCATGTGCCTGCAGTAAGAGTCCTAAAGTGAACGGCTCTTTATTCAAGCAACTTTGTAACCTGAACACAAGTTGTGTATGGAAATAAAGATGAACTTGATTGGATAAACCTTGCAGTACATGGTTTTGTTTAGTTGTTATTTATTGTTTTCCTAGTGCGCACGAGTACGACTTGATTACGAGCATCTACAGATGTGTATGGCTAATCAAGGAATCGGCTGCTCGTCGCAACATGTGAGTACGACTTGACTACGAGCATTGTGACTACTTGGTAACCCAGTAGCGTATTCTAGGATCTGTTCTTGGTAATCCCAGTGGTAGTCCAATGTGTACAGCTGGTCAAGGAATCGGCTGCTCATCACTAGGCTAGAACGTGTGATAAGTACGACTTGGTTACAAGCACCCACGGGTGTGTACGGCTGGACAAGGAATCGACTACTTATCACACATAGGCTAAATAGGTGCCTCAATACAACCACTTCGAGCACTTGCATTACATGTGGTGATCCCAGTAACGATTAGCATTTGGTAGCCACAGTTGCATAGTTCAAGGTGTGTCCGGTAAGTGGGAACGGATGCTGACGCTAGTTAATTTAGACTTAGGACACTAGTTAGAATTAGTTAGTTTCTCAACCCTTTCCCTCATAGCTTAGGAGAGAAATTGAAAAATACCAAAAAAATCACATACCTCAGACTTGCTTAACCATACACCGTGACACATACAAGCAAGCCTGGGAAGACAACGAATGATTAACCCCAAGTGTTTCTTGTGGCGTTAAGGCATTTAGTCTGCGGAGTTTGACCGGATCGCACGTACACGCTCGTATTCGTATGGTTGAGTGTAGGGATACCTCGCCACTCATCAGTACCTACCTACACCAATAAGAAGACATCTATCCCACACAATAAACATCTACATTCCAAAGTAGACATCTTTCTTAAAAGTAAGTAACTAACTAGTAAGATGTCTACTTTCGCAAGAAGAGGTCTTTCTTGAATGCCTTGCATCTTAAACATAGACATCTTTAACCACTTTAGATAACTCAAATAACCATTGTCTAGTATTGCAATGGTAATTTTTTAAATAGTTCATAACAAAACAAAGGTTATAAGGCCAAGGTAATTTAAAGAGTAGACATAATGAAAGTCAAGCTCATTGAGAAACAAAGTTACGATGTGAAATCTCATCTCTATTCTCTTATGTATGTTTTAGCATTATTCTTTCATGTATCTAATGTAGGGAATCTAAAGTTACTATTTCCTTGATTTATTTTTTATTTTCCTTTTACTCTAAATGGTTTTGTGGATCTCCTATGAGAGGTCACACTTTTGTATTAAGGTTGGACTAAAATCTCAAGCTTGGACCTATGGGTCAATTGTAATGAAGCACTATAAAGGTTGTGGTACTCTTGAAACCATATTTTTAAAGAAACACATCCAAATGTATGCATGATAATATCCTCTAAGTGTAAACTATCCAAATTGGAAAACTACATAGATTGTGTGTGTGCGCGCGAGCATTTATTTCTATCAAATTTCATATTTTCTTATTTCTAAGATAAAACTTATTTACTCTCCTCCTCTAAGTTTTTGATCTTTAAGTAGTATAAGAGAGTTGGTAATCCCATATTAAGTGTAATAACTTGAAGTGAACAATGAAGGGACTATCATATAACAAGTCACCTTTGTTTGACAAAACTAACTTTGCATATTAGAAGGCTTAGATGCAAGACTTCTTTAAATCCATGAAGTTTGAAGTTTGACAATCAATCTTGGATGGATATACATATCTAACCAAAAGTAACATAAGTATTGCTAAAAGCACCATTGAAACTCTTAAGCCAAGAATTAAGTTAAATGATTATGAAAAGAATACTTTCATGTTTAACTCTTAGGCTAAGAATTACTTCTATTGTGCTTTTAGCAAGGTAGAATTCAATAGAATAGTTGGATGTAAATGTATAAAATAGATTTGGAACACATTAAATGCCACCTATGAGGAAACCTTAGTTGTAAAGGAATCTAGGTTATTAGTCCTCCAAACTGAATTTGAATGTGAAGATGAAGAATGGAGAAAAAAGTAAAAAGACTACTTCTATAGAGTCAATGACATCATTATAGACATTTGAGGAACAAATGTAGATCTTCCCAAAAGTAAAGTTATACTAAAATAATTAAAAATTACACCAAATTTTAGAACAAATGTTATAGCCCTGGAAGAAATTAAAGACTTGAACATCTTCAGGATTGAGGAACTTTAAAGTACCCTTGTTACTTATGAGATAAATTTCATAGATGAAGGTGCCATTAAGGAAAAGTCTCTCACATACAAAATATCTGCTAGAGACTTCTCTAAATATAGAGAGGATTCAAGAATGATTGGAGAATGAGGAAAGCTATGATGAAGATGAATTTGTACTTATTTTCAAGCATGTGAATAAACTTCTTGAATGAAGAAATAAAAAGAACAACTACCAAAACAAGAAACATAATGACAAAGATAAGTAATTAAAGGTTCATCAAAGAATGATATATCTTCTATAGAATGTTGGGTATGTGGTGGATGAGGTCATTTGGCCTGTGAATATCCTAGGTTAAATAGGTTATAAAAGAGGTATTTCTACAAAGAGAGCAGGGAAAAAAAATTTGTATATAAGTTTGAATGATGAAAATAGTGAAGAAGGAGTGAATGGCGATAATACAAAGCAATTACACCTCTTATATATTGCCATTGTTCATGAAGTCCCAAAAGATTACTAGCCTAGTGATATGAAGGATAATGAAAATACGTTGGAACAAAGGTATGAATTATTATGTGATGAGCTTATTTCCTTACAAAATATTTGTACCAGGATGAAGAAATTGTAACATGTTAAGAAATTAGATCTTGAACAACATTAAGCTACATGCATCAAATTGAAAAAGGAGAACTCATACATTTAGACTAAGAATTAAAAGCTAAATTGTTTCAATAAGTAGATGAATAAAGAGCTCAAAATTTCAAATACATTAGTGAGAGGTTTACTAAAGAAGAATAAATGCTTTGCATCATGCTTGGTTACATACAAATCCAAAGGATTAAAGAGGACTTGAAAGTAATCCTTAAAAGATCCCCTCACCAAGAATCTCGTCAAAATGGAGATATACACACAAGTTGAAACATCTTGCCTAGATGAGAAATATAATGTGCTATCACTATGGTAGGTTTGGTCATATGCAATAGTATTTTTTCATATTATTAAATCATTTTTATGAGACTATAAGATCTTATTAAAAATTCCATAGAATTCATGTCATGTAGGTTAAAAAATTTTAAAGACCTAAATGAAAAACCAAAGAAAGGGAACATTTGGCCAGGTTACTTTATTTATTATCAATAAGCCAACCTAGGATATGGATAGAAACTACTAATGACATATGATAACTAACAAATCTCAATTTACACTCTTTATTAATCAATATTATGGTAGTGTGACATTTCAAGATGACATAGAGGCACTAACCAAAGGAATAGGGATCATTAGAGGTAACTTACCATAGGTAATGAATGTATTTTATGTTGAAGGTATAAAGTATAATCTTTTGAGTGTAAGTCAACTTTGTAACTTAAATTATAAAGTGTTCTTCTCAAAGAGTCTTGTCAAGTAAGGGACTCTTAAGTAAAACTTTAGTAGATATTTATAAACAATCAAATGTATACATCACTTTATTATTATATGCTACTAATCATGAAACCAAGTGTTTAATGGGTAATGCAGATGAGATAGATTTGTGGCATAGAATACTAGGGCATATAAACATGAACATCCTAAGAACTCTTATATCAAATGATATGGTGTGTGGCTTGCCAAACTAAAATATTTCAAAAGGAATGTTTGTAACACATGTCAAAAAGGAAAGAAAATAAGGATAAGGTTTGGTAACAAAAATTGCATCTCAACCTCATATCCATTGGACTTACTTCATTTGGATTTGGTATGATCCTCACAAATACTAAGCTTTAGGGAAAAAAAGATATTATTTTACTATCATAAATGGTTCTTGTCCATTTACATGGGTTTCTTTCCTAGGTCATAAAGATGAAGCATTTGATCATTTTTCTAAGATATGTAATAAGCTACATAATAAAAAATCCTATACCATTAAAATGATTAGAAGTAATCATAGTGGTAATCAAAATAAAAAATTTAAGGGGTATTGTAATACTCATGGAATACACCACTAATTCTCATCTCCAATGATACCATAGCAAAATGTAGTAGCTAAATATAAGAATCATCAACTAAACAAGATAACTAGAATCATGCTAAATGAGAGAAACACCCCATATTATTTTTGGGGTGAAGCCATCAACCAGAACCCCCTACTAGATTTAATCTAACATGAAATCATCAATAAGATATTTTCATGTATTTGATGTTAAATGCTTTATTCTTAATAAAATAGATGCTCTAAGAAAAGTTAACCCTAAGGTTTATTAAGGCATATTCTTGGGATACTCTACAATAAGCAACACTCATAAAGTATTTGAATAAAAGAACACTTACTGTAGAAGAATTTATAAATATTAAGATGAATGATATTAATGATATTCATTTTAATGTGAAGATGGATGATGAATAGGTTGGGGAAAGAAGAAAAACATAACCATCCCAAGTTACACCTAATGATGAATCAAAAAGTAAGCAATATGAAGAACAAGATGAATAGAAAGAAGGAGAACAAGATGATGAACAACCCACTCAGATGAGTAGATTGAGAAAATCATACTCTATCAATAATGCCATTTGAAAAATTAATTAGGAATTGGTAATAAGAAGTAAAGTAAGGAAACTTTCTACCTATGTTTCATATGTGTCACAAATTAAACTAAAAAACTTTAAGAAAGGTGAATAAGATGAAGGATGGTTCATGGCTATGCAAGAGGATTTAATCTTATTTTTATGAGAAAATGTGTGGAAACTTGTTCCCAAACCTACCAACAGGTCCATTATCAGAACAAAATAGATATTTCAAAACAAAATTGATGAAGTTGGAGTTATCATTAAAAATAAAGAATATCTTAGTATCAAAGGGTATAATTAGTAAGAGTACATTGATTTTGATGAGAGATATTCATTGGTTACTAGGCTAGAATCACTAAGACTTTTACCAGCATATGCATGTAACAAATAAATTAAGCTACATCAAATGAACTTTAAAAGAATATTTTAAAAAAACCATAAATAGAAGGTATATGTAGAAAAACCTAAAGCATTCATTGATTAAATACACCTAGATTATGTTTATGGTCTCAAGAAGGCTCTCTATGAGCTAAAACAAGCTCCTTGGGCTTGGTACAAGAGATTATCCCAATACCTCTTGGACAATGACATTAGAAAAGAAACAACAAATGTTACCCTATTTATAAAATGATTTGGAAAATATTTTCTAATTACTCAAAGTTATATTAATGATTTTATATTTGGTGCTACTAACTAAAAATTTTGCAAGAATTTTTCAAACCTTATGCAAATAGAGTTCAAGATGAATATAGTGAGAGAAATGAGAAACCTTCTAGGGCTTCAAGTAAAATAAACCAAAGAGGGAACATTTGTGTGTCTGCTAAAGTACATAAGGAACCTTCAAGAAAATTTAATTTAGCAGAATTCAAACATAAGACAATGCCTATGGGAACAAATGTAAAATTAAGCAAGAATGAAAATGGTTAGGGAATAAACCCCAAGATTTATTGAGGTAGGATTGGAAGTTTACTTTATTTAATAACTAGTAGGCCTCATATTGCATTAATTATTGGTATATGCTCACGTTACCAAAGTAAGCCAAAGGAATATTACTTAAAGACTATGAAGAGAATTATTTACTATTTAAAAGGTACTACTAATAGGAGACTTCAGTATCCAAAGGACTCAACACTTGATATAGTTGAGTATTATGATGCAAATTGGATAGGATGCATCAATGACTGTAGAAATATGAGTGGAAGATACTTCTTCCTTGGAAGGTGCCTAGTCTCATGGAACATCAAAAAGTAAAATTCCATACTTGGTCAAAAGTTATTGTACCCTAATCCTATGGATGAGAGAGGTTCTAAAGGAATTTAGAATTTAAGAACCTCATGTACCATTTATTGTAACAAAAATAGCATCATCATCATAAAAAATAATCTCATTAATCATTCAAGGATAAGGCACATGGAAATAAGGCATCACTTCATCATAGAATATGTCCAACTTGGCAATATTCATCTAGAATATATTAGAATTGATGCTCAAGTACTCAATGTCTTCACCAAATCACTTAATGAGAGGGGACTTGATGTCTTATGCAAAGACATGAGGATAAGACCTTGTCCTATCAAGTAAGTGAGGTATGATCTATAACTCTCTCTATTAGGTTATGTTAAAATATATTAGACTATATTTAGTTAGAAGTAGGTTGATATTCCTTATTAAACAAGATAAAAGAATGAAGTATTCCTCCTTCCATAAATACTCAATTTCAATTGTCAAAAGCCTCATCTCATTTTTTGTAAGAGACTTAAGACATTTATTCTTACTTATAAGTCATGCATCCTCTCTATTATATGTCTTTTGCATTTTCCTAAGTCCTTTACAAGATGTTTATCATCTCCATTGGACATCTACTTGAGCCTAATTAGACATCCACTTTAAAAAATATATGTCTACTTAATTTTTTCTAATTTTGAGAAAGATGTTTATTCTACACTTTACCAATCTTAAAAAAGATATCTAGTCCACCTAATAGACATCTACTCCACCTTAATTTTAAAACCCTAAGGTGCAAGTACTTAAAGTTTAACAATCTATTACTTGCATGCCAAATCTTTTTTGGACATAGATAACTATAGCTGAGGATCATTGTAGACATCTACTCTAAAGATAGCATGTAGATGTCTTTCATTAAGAAGATAATCAAGAACCATATCACGCATAAAGAAAGTTTCTTTCCACCATCACTCCTCTAAGTACCCCAATTAAAAGGGTAAGTCTGAATAGCTTAAAGCATTAGAAAGTCAATACAAGCCATAATATAGGCTCACTAATGAAAATTATAAGGGATCATCCATCATCTAAAAGCAAAGTTTTGACTTCTTCAAGGAGTTTCAAGATCATTTGCTCCAATATTTCAAAATCCTCAATAGAATGAATTTCAATTATTTAAGTTTAAGATTATCAAAGATGATTATTATGAAGTTATTTTATGACATCATTATCACTGATAGTGTTGTTGGAGCCTTCTTCATCATGAAGAGTATAGTATTAATTGATATTACATCCTCTACTGTGAATGATTTTCTAGTTATTAGAAATGACAAGGTCATTCGATTATGGCTCACTTCTTTTAAGGACATCTTTGATAATGAGGTCATTTTGATGATACATAATAAATTTTAAGATTCTTTCTTTGAAAAATAAAACTTTTTATGTAGTGGAAAGGTATCTAGAACCAAGATATCTCAAGATTCCTCCACTCTCTTACTAATTATGCTATATAATATTATCATTCATGATGGAAGTTATCATGATCTTCTCCCACTATAAGCATTCATTGTTTATTGCATAATAATAAGATAGAAGATTGATTTGGGCGTTATTTTATGTCATGATATTCTTGGCATATTCTCTTAAGGAAAGACCTATGGGAATCCTTTTCTAATAAGCCTAATTGTTTATTATGCAGTTGTGTCCATACCTAATTTTTCATCATTAGGGGTAAGAGGAGCTTGTTCAAGTATTTTAAGAAGAGGAGTTCTCTACATGTTGATCCTGTATAACCCTCTACCTCTTAGGTCCTACCTTCTTATGGATTTCATCAAAGCTTTCTTAATTCATATCAGTTGAAGCATGGGTGAGCTCATTAGCGAAGAAGGCTCTTCACTCAACTACCAAGGCAACTGGAAAGATTTGTAGGAACATCTCATGAGTGTCTAGGCATTAGGATTACTTTGAAAGGTTATTTAACTTGGCCAACTTTCCTTCCATTCCTAAGGAGATCAAATCAAACATTGAGATCATGGAGTCTCCTCAGTGATCTAAGAGTGATGATGTGGGAACTATGATAACCTAGTTACTCTTTTCAGACCTTCTAGAACATATGATTTCCATAATAAGGATAACTCTTAGGAGTAGTTGGAACATGAGACACATGCTTAAGGGGAGCATTTCATTCAACATGAGAAGCAACCAGTGTGACATGCTCATGAGGTACCTACATTTTCTATGTCATACATATGAGGGAATTCTTTTATAAGATTCCCCAAGAAAATTCGTTTAGAGGAGGTATCTTCTTCATTTGATCAATAGGCTACATAGAGCATTTTTAGGATCTTGGTTTAGTATGGCTTCTCCATTTCACCAACACTAAAGATATATCAACATCATATTACTCCTTCTTACTCTCATGGAATCTCTTCCTCTAGAATTGTTCAATCTCTAGGTAGTCCACCTACACCCACCGAGTTTTAAGTAACACTCAAATCTCATTTTACTATTGTAGCACCTATTTAAGAGCCTAGAGTTGATGATGATGATGATGATGAGTAGTTCTCTTAATGCAACATCAATAGTAATAATGATGAGGAGACATATTGACCTAATGATTATGCTAGCATATTAGATAATGCAACTGAGATAGGTAATTGATACATTCTTAGATGATGTCCTAAAATAGGAAGAGATCCTTTCTTTTGGATCCTTGCTCGATGTGATATGGATATATGACACGATGCTACTATGATTTTTTGTTGCCTATGCCTACTAACCTAGCCCATTTTAAATTCATTTTAATTTTATCCCTATGCTACTTTTTTTTGAGAGAATGTTCGGGATTGTATTACTGAAAGTATGGTACACGAGTATACAAGTACAAGCGGGGGGGGACCAGGGGTGGCCCACCCTGAAGGAGGGGGAGGCCCCAGAAACCCACAAAAGATCAACTCAAAGGACATCGAGCCGAGCCACCGAACCACAGAACCGTACAGACCTCAAAAACCCCAACAAGAACAAGGGGGGGCACCCCCAACAGGGGGGGCACACCCCCAATACAAAAGAAAGGGGGGAGAAGGGGAGGGGGTGCACCCCCAACAGGGGGCGACACAACCCCAACAGACAAACAAGACGACACCAACAGAAAATGGGGGGGAGCTAAGGGTGTGTCGACAGCTGGCGACAGGCACACCGAGGCAGCTCCAGCTCATGAAGCAGGTCCAGGGTGGCGCGATGCTCCTCGGTGTCCATGAAGTTAGCATCCTATTAGAAGCCCTGCATAAGACTCTCGTGCCTGCTTCGGTCCACCAAGGAGTCCCCCGCATCAGGGTGGAATCTAGCGGATGTGCGCCGGATGTGTCGTCTGAGCTCCCCCCAGGAGCTCTCACAACTAATGCCTAAAATGCTATACGGGCAACGCCCCCCCCCTTGAGCCACTGGCGGGCGCTGTGCTGATGTGCCCAGTCGAGTTGCCGTTACTGTTTCTCTTCCTCCTCCTGCAGGCATTCCTGCTCCTCTCGGGCTGCCACCTCCTGGGCCTGACGGGCCTCCTCCTCTTGACGCAGCTCCTCCCTGATTCGGTCCCAGAGCTCATCCGTGAGCTGGGCCCGCAAGGTCTCCATCGTGAGCGTATGCTGCCTATTCAGCTATTGTGCTTGTTCCTGTACATGGGCTTTGTGGTCGGCATGCCACTGGGCCAGGGTCTTGGTCCATCAAAGCTCCGAAGTCTGGCGCTCAGCCTCCTGAGCCTCAGCGACTGCCTGTTGAAGCTACGCCTCCCAACTCGAGGGGGCGCTTGGGGGGGTCAGGCGAGGGGGCAGGATTGCGGTGGGAGCGGCGCCCCCAGGAAAGGTTAAAAGTGGCCCGCTGCCATTAAGTGGGCGGGGTGGAGGAAGTGGGGGAGGCAGGGGGTATCAGCGAGACGATCCCCAGTGGGGGCAGAGGATGGGTCTGGCTCCCCCTGCCCCCTCGCCCCCTGCCACAGAGCTAAAATAAGCCCCGAGTGGCGACCGCGCCACTGAAGGTGGAGGGCCTCGAGGAAGAAACACGATAGGTTAACCTGGGTGCCTTCCTTCAAGCACCTTAGGAAAGTAAAATGCAACCCCTGGAATTTGGACACATTACCCGACTGGACAAAAAAGCGTTCGACCAAGGCGGTAGCGTGAGCCCAGAGGCGCGAGAGGGATGTCCAAGGGACCTGACGGCTCTGCGTTCTCGAGGAAAACCCCTCGAAGAAGGTTGCTGAGTTATGGAGGCCATGGGAGGTTGGTAGGATGACCTCCCCAGCGGCCGGGACCCCCAGGTAGTTGGTCAGGGTGGCCTCCGTCAGGCGAATTTCTCGGCCTTGGAAGTGGGTCTGATCATCGTGCCAGTTAATAAAGAAAGAGTTGTCAGCAAGGTCAAGGTCCCCAACTAGCCTCTGCAGCAGGGCGGCCCAACCGCACTGGCAGACCATCCGCCATAGCTCCTCGTCCGCCTGGTAGGCGGCGCAGTCAGGTTTATACGTCGGCGTCTTCCCCATAGTGTCCGCGATCTCACGCCACGCTCTGCAAGTCTGTTGGATAAGTTGCTTGGGGGAGGGGGTAGCCGCCTGTGCAAAGATCGTGTGATTCTGCGCCTTCCAGGCGTGCCACAACAACAACGCGGCCCAGGAGTCGCCATCAAACCATCTTGGGGGGGGCCTTCTGCATGCGCGCCAAGTGGTGCTCATGCAGGGGCATTCATAGATGAAGTGGTTGAGGGTCTCGGGGCCACGGCCACAACGCGGACACGTGGGATCCTGCAGGATGTCGCACTGCTGCAAAAACACACGCACGGGGAGTGTGGTGGATTTGAGCATCCAGAGAAAGATTTTGACTTTCTCGGGAAGCCGCCCACGCCAGACCACCAGCCAACCGTCCTCAGGGGAATATTTATGGGTCAAGATGGCACGCGGCTCGAGATGGATCCAATTCAGACTCAACATTCGCCACACGTGCCGACAGATGGACAGCCAAGGCCTCGAAACATGCGATTCAGATAGCCAGAGCGTGTACTTCCAGTGAACGATACGGGCCCACTGACTACACTCCCCCCAAGCACGAGTGAGGCGGTTGACCAGCCGCTGCTGCCCCATCGCACACTCATCCTCAAAATTCATGACCCCCAACCCTCCCGCCGTATGAGGACGGGCCACGCGCTGCCAATTGACAAGATGGAGTTTGCTCCCCCCTTTGCCCCCCCACCACAGGGAACTACAGATCCTGGTGTTGATCTGGTGGATGATGGCCGTGGGGGGCTCGGCGATCGCCGCCACAAAGCACGTGGTGGCTGCAAAGATCCCAGTGGCCACAAGGAGGCGGCCCTTGCACATAAGAAAATGGTTGGCCCAGTGATTGATGCGGTGCTCGAGCTTGGTCAGGAGGGGGGTCCAAGTATTATTTCGCCCCCACTGGAACAGCGGGATACCTAGGTAGGTATCGGTGTTCTTCCTGGGTTGCACGTTCAGAATTTGTGTAACCCGGTTCTGCACCTGCGGGTCCACATTGATGAAGTGCGCCACCGACTTGGTGCGGTTGATTTCTAAGCCTAACTCGGCGGCCAATCTGGTCAGAGCCAGGTTGATACACCGGGCCTGCGGGACCGCTGCCTGGCTGAGAAGCATGGTATCGTCAACGTAGTGTTCAACCCGGTAGGCCACCCCCGCAATGTCCAGGCCCTCCACCCCCTACTTAGATTAAATGTTTCATGTATATATTTACATCTTCATATGCTTATCTTAGATTTATGTTATGGTTTTATGCACATATCATTTATCCTACAACTCCTATATATTGTGTCTTCTAGCTAAGCCATTTTCAAGTTTTGGACATCTTCAAAAAAGAGAGATTATCAATATCTACCTATTTTAATATGTCAAACCTTATAAAATGTAGACTGTTTATGCTTATGTGTATGAGTTTCTATTTGTGGAAGTTAATCATGGATAGAAAAAGATTAGATCAATACCAAGTTAAGTGAAAAATATTCCTAGAGGTTAGAAGATGCCTACATAAAATTTGATAAAGGACAATAGACATATATCCTCTTGGAAAGATGTCTACTCTCGCAAAAGAAATTTTTCTTGAATGTGGGGGTAGTTGAATTGTAAATGTCTAGACCAACAAGAAGATATTTCTCCCACACAATAAATTTCTACATCCCAAAGTAGACTTCTTTCTTAAAAACGAGTAGTTAAATAGTAAGACATCTACTCTTCTAAGAAGACATCTTTCCTAAATTCCCTACATCTCAAACATATACAACTTTGACCACTAGATTTAATGTGTATGCTCTTGATTCATGTAAATGAATCATGATAGGATAACATCCTCATAATTATTCCTATTAACATAAATTATACCTATCATAACTTTTTGATTCAAAATCAAAAAATTCTTCTACAACAACTACTTTTTCATTTTACTTGTACATGTTATTACCTCCTTTCTTTTTCTTTATGTATTTTTCCTTTGATAATGCTTACATGTCCGTCTCTTCTACTATCTTTAATGCTATTGGAAATTTTTTATTTATAAAATTATACACCTTTTTTACCTTTTCCACAATGTCAAAGATAGATTTTTGGATCACTAAGATCTTTCTTTAAATCACTTATTTCATAAGATCTTATTCTTGTATATCACAAAATCACACATCTCTTTTTCACAAACATGGATCCCTATTATATTCTTCTACAAACTCTCTTTTCCTTAGCTCACCTTCTTTATTTGTCACTTAATTAATGAGATGCTACATTCAATGGGCTCTCATTTCCAATAGTCTCCCTTGGGTATAAATTTTCAAAGTCTCTCTTGTTTTTTTATTGACTCATCAATAATGTGCCTAAGTTATAATTTTTGAGAGAAACCATGCCTAGAGCATATATGCAAATGTGAATAATATCTATCCATGGTTTTGTCAAGGGACTCATGAATTCATTATTTCCATTCTTGGATTTTCTTTCTCAAATTCAACATTCTTGAATAAGTTTGGTATTTATCATTCAAGAGTTCTAGCATTGTGCTCCATCTATAGTTAGAGTCTAATTCTAAGGATCAATATAGCTTTTAGCTTTCTTGATCAATGTCTTTGAAAACAATGTAAGTTTTTTTCATTATTTGCAATATTTTAAAGTGCAGATGCATCATAAAATCTTGGATGTGATGTTATGAATAGGAATTATATCCCCTCTCAAACTTCAAAATATTTTTCATGTTGAGTGTCTTGATGCAACTATATTTTTGATACCTTATCAAAATGAAAACTAGATCTATGATATTTATCACGCTTCTAGTGGCTAGAAGGGATTCATCATAATTTATGGATTCATTATGGTCTCTATTATAATTATGATGGTCTCTTTCATATTCTTCATCATTCATTGTCCTCTACATTATCTCTCTATATCTATCTTCTTCTTTACCTTCATCATAGTTTCTTCCTTCTTCATGGTATTTTTCTTGATCTTTCCTTTCATCTCTACTAGAAAATAGGTCTCATTCCCTTCATGAATTGGTATTCCTACATCTATGTTCATCTTCATTAGATTCTATTAATGAGGCTAATGAAGAGGATGAAGGGCTAGGAGAGTTGTTTTGGGTTGCTCTTCTTTTATAATCCCTCAATTCTTCCGTTCTAGTTCTATAAGAGGTCCTAGGCCTTTTTTCCCTTTCTTATTCTAGAATCTTTTTCATCTCTTACAGGAGTCTCTACTAAGGCTAAACATAATATTTGTTGCATAGGATCTATAGTATATAAGACAATCGATTAGAAAGTAGATTGATGATGGTAAGACCTCTTAGACTAATATCCCACTTTTTCTTTCTCTAATGGTAGTAGAAATTTAGATGTGTGTTTGCACTTGGTATTTTCATGTATTGCATTCATGATAGTATCTCTTATGATTTGAACCTTCATTAGTTGATAGGGTCTAGTTATCTTCTTTGAAACTTGATAGCATTCTTGTACATGATCAAGGTGAGATCTTAGTAGAGTAGCTTAGAGCATAGATGATGTTGATCATTAGATAGTAATATAATGTTTCCTTATAAATCTCTCCATTGAAATTCTTCTTCTTGATAAAAAATAAATATAAAGTCTAGGTAATAAGGATTAGTATAAGCATAGAAAATTCTAATTTTCATTGGTCTATTCCAAGTTTCTTCGGTATAAATTTTGTCATTATTTTCATTAGTGTTATTAACAAGTGGAGAACTAACTTTGTATGTAGAAGACATATTTAGTTAATTAAGAGCTATGTATGCTTTGAAAATATTATATCTTATGAAAATTCAATTGTTAAAATCTAGTTTAATGAACTTATATAATATCAACTAACTAAGATATTAACATCATTATTGGTAATGGTGCCAATAATTAGTAGCAGAGTATTTGAAATACTCAACCATTCAAATCACACAAGGATACATGTGTGATCTCATCATAATTTATGGATTGAAAAATATGTGCTCTAACTAATTAATGCTAAAATCATTAATCATTATCTTCTCACTAGAGATATTAGTAGTCAAAGCATATGATTTAACTCACAATAAGGTATATGATGTAATGATATTATTTGGTTGTAGTGATACTAAAGACATAGTAAATTAAATATTAAATATATTAACTAAGAAACAATGAGAAAAATTATTAAAGTAGTCTACTAATAATAAGCATTAGGTCCTAGCTTGCGATACATATAATGGATTGGTATAACTATCACTAGGATTACCAAGCAACTTGCTATTGGGTAGACTAAGTAATGTTACTATTGGATTATCAAACAATTGTATATTACACTAGAAGCCAATCATACTTGCTCCACAAAAATACTAACATACAATGGAAATGTAAATTACAAAGGAAAAGTAAATATCATTGTAAAATAGATTATAAGTAAAAGTAAAACTATTTACGGTCATAGATATGGCCCTCCCTCTTGCAACGTGATGGTTCCCAACTATACTCCTCTATCCTCTTCCTTCTATGTTCTCCTTCTTCTTTCATCACTTGTTCAATCAACCTTTGTATTTAATGAGTTTTGAGTTCTGACAATCTTTGTTATGCATAAATCCTAATTGTCTCCCTCATTTTGTTGTAAAGCTCATTTATAATGTGATGAAGCTACTCTTTCTAAGAAAATCCATGGCTTGGGCATTTGTGTAATAGAGAATAATATTTGTTCAATGTTACATCAAGGGATTCATGGTTCTCTTGCTTCATCCTTGGATTTTCTTTCTTAAATTAGAATCTCTAAAGTAGGTTTGATACTTCTCATTGGAAAGCTAGAACATCCTAAACCATCCATAGATTGAATCTCATTCCAATAATCTTTACCAAATTTTAACTTCCTTGATTAGTGCCTTGGGAAAGAGCTTAATATTTTGTCAATTACTTTCAATATTTTTCAAGGCATAGATATCACAAAAGGCTTGCAAATGATGCCATAGATTAGACTTATAGTCTCCCTCATATTTAGGAATGTTATTTATGTTAAGTAATTTAATATAGCTTTCTTTTTTATGCTTGTGAGATATTATTATTACCTCCCTAATTTGAATCATATTTCTAGTGGCCAATAAGGATTTATCATCATCAAACATGTCAGTCATAATCTCTATGTCTATTTTCCCAATCATGATGATCTCATATGGTACCTTCTATCTTGACTTTGGTCTTTATTTTTTTCTCCATCTCAATTCCTACCATGATGTCTATCATGATTTCTCTTATCACAATCATCTAGATTCCTCCTTTGATGATCACCAAGTTGTCTACTTCAATCCATTAGTAGAGCTCTATCTTCATGCGTACATTCATCTTTTTCAAAAACTAGACAATAAAGATGAAGAAGAAGATGGCAAATTGGAAGAACTATCATGGCTTTTGTGTTTTCATCTATGGTTTCTTGGTTCATATCTTATAATTCTATTGGAGGTCCTAGCCCTTTAGGTCCTCTGTGTCTTATGACTCATTCCATCACTTGTAGCATTATCTTTAATAGCTAAGCATTGTCTTTGATAGGAATGGTTTGAATGAGCATATGAAACCCTTGTTTACAATGTTTCACTCCAAGTTTATTCAATATGAATCTTATCATTTCTCATGACAGTATTGTCATCACACAATGGAGTATTGGCCTTTTGTGAAGAAGCCATGTATCAATTAATAAGTTGTGTGACTTAAAATATTAAAATTTTCCTAAAAGATAAATTATCAATACCTTTATAATGATTGTTTATAATATAACTAATCTAGATCACTAACATCATTCCTAGCAACAATGCTAATGATGAACAACAATATATTCCCAACATCCAACTATATGGTCTACAAGCACTACAGTAGACTATGTCATAATCCATAGATAACATGGTATCTAAATAGTTAAATGTAAGATTGTAGGGCATTGTATTCCCACTTGGGTTAGTAGTAACTCTATTATGTATGGTTTAGCCCATGGTGAGATGTATGATCATTGATATTGTGTGATTGTGGCCAAGCTAGATGGAAACTTAGAAATTAATTAATCTGATAATAAGAAAGTAAACCCTAAGCTAGCCTAAAAAAGATGATTGTTTATTACCAACTTGTAGTATAGGTCTTAAACTAGTGTAACCATCATTGGGATTACCAAAAAATCATGCTACTTAGTGGACTAGGAAATATTAGTGTTGGGTTACCAAACAATTACATGTTACACTCAAAATTAGTTACACCCATTCTGCCTAAATCTATGTATGAGGGAAATGTAAATATTAAACTAAGTGTTTGAAAAATAAATTAGTAAATTCTATTTTAAGTTAAATTATTACAATGAATATGAATCAATCTAGGTCTTATTACAAGTTATAGATTGTGTCTAAATACAATGTCACTTGAACAAGGCTTCATACAATCAACTCAAATTCATGTTGAGGGCACTTACTGACTATTACTAAACTATGGAAACAACCTACAAGTGTTTGGCTATACTATTAACCAAATGATGCCTAAACATGGTGGGTGAACCACATTTATAAGAGTTTTTGTAACTAATATGTTGATGCAACAAAGGCTTAGTTGACTAATCAACATTGACGAAGTTACATTGATGCATCAATGTCAACTAAACTCTTAAGCTCTTTTGAAATTTCACTTTTATTATTCATTATAACCTAACAATTGATTGAAAAATCTTTCTTGAGTTGTACAAAATGGACAAAGTCCAATTACAAAAAAATTATGAGCTAACTTGAAATTCATTAACTATTATTACAAAAACTTTAGTATCATATTATAAAATTTATCTAAGTAGATGTATCACAACCGAAGAAACCACAACTTGGAGTGATGGTAAGATGCTTGTTTATCAAGTTCTAAGACTTGGATTTGAGCCTAGGTGCAACCACTCGAAAGAGGTTAGGTTTTCACTCATCCATTGACCTTCTAGGATCCTACCTTAATAGAATGAGCATTAAGCCTTTAGGTAATTATAACAATGTTACCCTTTGAAAATACCATTTAACACCTCCCAAAAGTCCAAAAATACAAATGAGGAAGGAAACCTCAAGGTGAAGTATGCTTGAAAGCTTAGAACACATGCAAGCACAACATAGAAGAACATAACCTATTAGTCATTAGTTAGAGGTACATAATATACACCATAAGAAAATAAGTATACAACCAGAGCAATGAGATGCACATACCCACACAAACACATAAACATGATACAAATCCCCTTAGGAAGCTAAGATGAATTCCTACTCTAATGCACTAGCCTTGAGCCTTCCTCTGAAAAGAAGGGTGGTGGCCCAATCTAAGGAGAAGAAGCCTCCCCAACAAGCCTACATATCTTTGTGATGAGGTTCATAAAGGAATCACAGCCATGTAGTTTTATTTATGATGATTAAGATAGCATGAAACCCAATAGAATCTTCTCACTCCTCTAGTCCCCATTTTGAAAGGAAACAATCTTTGATTCATCAACAAGTCATGTTTTCTTAGACTCTTTCCCACTTAAAAGAATCAACATCCTCAGAGTGTACACTTTTCCACATGTGAAGGATCCCAATGGACATCAAGGAATTTTGAATAACTAGAAGCCCTTTTGACAATTGTAGATAGGAAGGTCCAATGGCTAGGGTTCTTCAACTATAAAGCATAAAGTGTTGAGCTCAACCTGTCATCCAGCATAGGCTTAGGTTTGTCCTTTTTCATATAAACTATACTAACCTTTCCACCCAAAGAAAAATCTACTCACTTAATATATGAGCTTGTCCTTAATCTCTAGTTGTGAAATGAGATAATAGAGTTAATCCTTCTACAATTAAGCAAAGGCTATTTTACACCTTGGGGGAATCACTTCCTATGCCTAATGATAGTTTGCCACTAGCATGTGCAGGGATCTTAGGATTCTAACCTCATGATGAAATCACCCAACTCCTTAATTAAAAGAGGAGATACATCGATTCTCCAACTATCAAAAGTGGTTCATCTCATATCCACCTTAATGTCATCTAGCCTATTACACATTCATCTAGAATTAAAAACTTTAAAAACTTACCCCAAATCCAAAATTCAAGGAAACTTTAAAAACTTACAAGAAATATTAAATAACTCTTTTCTCGGTTAATTTTGACAATCTAGCCAAATTTTTTTGCAAAATTAACTTCATGCAAAAACAATGAGGTGTTGGCCTTGTAACCCAAGATTCCATTCTACCAGGTAGTATTGAGTTATAAATTAAAAAAAATTATAAAAAGAATTCTAAAATTGGTGAGATATATCCAAGGAATCTAAATGATCCCAAGTGATCAAAAGTAAAAAGTTCAGTTTTAGTATTTAAAATTAATTTTTAAAAGTTTCCTTAAGTACACCTAAATAATCCAAGGAGACCAGAAATTCAAGGCTGCCATTCACTGTAACATTTTGAATTAAAAGGTATCAAATACCTTTGAATATCCGTAGAGAGCACACAACACCATTGGGCATGTAAGTTATTATCTGGTACCTTCATAACTCGGTCATCATTGAAAAAAGTTAAAAGATCGCATAGTGCAAAAATCAGATGAGAGATCGGATGCAAGAACCTTAATCCATGCATCTAGTTTGAGTTTGAGTGGTGTACAATAGAACCAAACAATGAAACCCAGAACATACATGCCAGCTATAATAGATAACAAAAACAAAATTGACTGGTACCATGTCCGGAAATGACAATTGAATACTTGAATTTTGAATCTAAAGAACAACTATGACATGGTAATGACAATTGAATACTTGAATTTTAAATCTAAAGAACAACTATTCCTGCACAGGAAGCGTAACTGCTATCGTCTGTTGGTACTACGCCTGAATATCTGATAATCAAGGCCACATTTATTTCGATATTCAGGCTGAGATATGAAAATATCAATTTAGTCGGCACTTTCATTATCTGCGGAATAAATAAATGCTAAATGAAAAAGAAGTCAAACCAGAGAGACAGTGAGCGTGCAAACGCCCAAGGCAGGTTCCCTGCCCACTGAAAACCATTGATCTTTATTATATTTTGGACCGACCCCGTAAGCGCACCCAGCGAGGTAAGATCCTTTGTCCATACACAAATTCATAACTACATCAACATAAGAAATGACTGAAGCTTGTAAGAAAGTGCACAAATAGCATCCAGCGGGATTTTCTCCTTCAATATTTTAATTTTAGATAATACAAAATAACTTAAATCTAAAGCTGTAAATTCCACTGGAATTCGTAGAAGAGCATTCACCGTTCTCAACTTTTCTATTGAAATTCACAGAAGAGTCTTCATACTTCTATGTGGATGAATACTCCTTCAAAATCAAAGCCAAACACGTTCAAGTACCTTAACCTAACCGTCCAGCCGTTTGGCATATCAAAATTTGGACTTCATTGTGTATTCACGTCGCGCGACAAGGAGGACAAAAAGAAAGAAGGTAGACTCCTCAATCGTACTGATATCCTGTGATACAAGTTTCCACTGGAATTGAGTGTTGCAGACGATGCTGTTATACAAGACAACACAAAAGTCTTTAATCCTAACAACACTGCTGCTGCTGCATGAAACGAAATTAAATGTAAACCAGATAAGGAAGAGCAAGAACGCAAAAAGATTATGTATAATGAAAAACGGAACACAATTTTGTATATAAGAAAGAACTGTTTTATATGTCACAAAACACCCGAAAATCTTCGAGCACATATAAAAATGAAAACATTTCAATAAAATTTACTTATCTCGTGTTACGACTGAAGCTTTTAAAAGTACGGAACATCGTATCTATTGCATCATACCGAAATCTCACTTGAATAAACTTATCAAACGAACCAATAGCAACCCCGAAAATCAAGATGATAACCAAAAAATTAAAAAGCTCCAGTGCACATAAAACGGTAAGGAAACTAAGATATGTAAAATTCGCAGAAAGAAAAGCACATATAAACAATACTGAGAAAGGCCAAAAGGAGAAAATCCTATCCAGATATAAGTCAGTTCCTACTATAAGCCTTAAAAGGACAAGTATCGGATGAGAGAGGAAGCTAGGGCGTCAATGGGTTTAATTGAGGATACAATTGCATAATTAAAAGAAAACCTAAAATTGCTAAAGTGCAGCAACAAAGAGCGCGCAGAGACTTACGAAAATCAGTGAAACTTGAATCACACATACAGAAGCGAATATGCAGACCAGGAAGAGTTTGAAAAAACAGAAGACGAAAGAAAAATAATAAGAGAAAATGAAATAAAATGATGATTACCTGAAGAGAGTAAGGATCCGATGCTGCAGAAAAATAGTACCGATTTGGGGGCAAAAATACAGATTCAGCGACCGACCAGCAATCACCGATGGAAATAAAAGATAGCTGCGGTCAGGGTCGAACCCGCGACCTTCCACTTTTCATTTTTTTAGTTGTTTTTTCAAAATAAAAATAAAACAAATTCAAACTTAAAATTTTAAAAATAATAATAATAAATATTTTTTAAATTTTAAATTGCACATAACCTCATAAACATCGTATTTCCCAAACCATAAAGCCAATTTTAATAAAATTGGTTGGTGATAAGGTCATTTTAGTGGACCTAAAAATCACAAAATCACAAATAGTGAACATTAGCTTTATTAAATTGTTAATTAACTTAAGTTAATAATTTTTGTTTTCTTCCAAATTTCTTGCTTGTTTTTTTATAAATATATGAAAAGAAGAAAGACTTTGCCTATCATAGCTCGTGGAAGATTGAAGGATTTTATCAACAGAGAAGCTTAAAGATTTCTGCCATCAACACAAAAGATTTTCACCATCATCATTATGGCCACAAAGTGTACTACTGAGGCTCCTTTTTCAACCCCAAGTAGTTCCAAATACTTTATGGTGCCATAATTGACAGAGTTTATGATTAGTCAATGTCTTATTTTTCTACTTTGTATAATGCCATGAGTGGAGCTACTGCTACTAAATAAGATCCCAATAAACCATATACCATATGTTGCATACCCTTAATCATGTGTTTAATTCTAAGTTATAATCCTTCAATCAAACATTTTAGTCAATACAATCCCAGCTTACGTTTTGAATTTCTTAAAAAGGATAGAATTATAAGGAGTAAGATGGAGGGCAGCAAGAAAGGTCAATTAGTTTTGTAGCAAGTAAAAAATCAAGAGGGAAGTAGTGAGGTATTTTATATATTTATGTATTTTATATTTCTATTATTACGTATGCTTCTTCATGTATTTATTAATAGTGAAATATGGGATGCAGAATGAATCAATCCAAGATGCACAAATTCCAAGAGAAGATGCTTAGTTTGCATAGACCAAAAGTGCTCGAAGTCCTTCAACCTTTGGAAGGGTTCAACCTCAACAACAAATCACACTTACCAGCTCCAAGGTATATATATATAATAGCCTAGTTTATTGTTTTACTTACTTTTCTAATAAATTCCCTTTTTTACAAAGGCAACATACTGGGCAAGGTTCTAACAGCTCAAGATAAAAAGGCCAACAACAAATCCAATAGCAAGCCCAACAACAAGATACAAGATAGGATAAGGGAAAGGAACCAAAGGTAAGTTTTAATTATTTTGAGATTTGAATACTTCCATTTTTCTCTTCATGTATGATGTTGACCTTTTGTGTTGTAGATGTCTCTAAGTCGAAGGTACTTTATCCAAGAAATGAGGAAAGATGATACCATAAGCATCGGTGCTAAACCGAACTCCACTTCTCTAGTTTCCACCCCTTTGTCTAGATCATTACATGTGGCATCTACACATGTGACCCCATCTATGGATGCAATCCTAGTAAGGGGTTCCTTATTATAGATGGTGTCGACATTAATTGCTAGGTTCATTCCAGTAACTCCTTTTGTCTCTATCTCAAGTTCTCCCTACTCACTCGGATAGATAGTGACGGTTGCCAAGGAAGAACTTGTTATTTTTTGGCATCTAGATCAATGGATTGCGAGCAATATTCCTTACTCCATTTGCAAAGAGATCTTCCACATACAAGACTCTCGATTGTGCGACTTCAAAAAAAATTATGAATGGGTACAGACTAGTGTTCCATCATCCTTTCATCCAATTTCTGAAGATGCTCTGGAGGTTATCTAAAATCTAGAGCAACTTCTAGGAGAATTGGAGAGTGTGACATGTCATGCTCATCATCTATTGATGTGTGAGCAATACCTTCAAGCGAAGATTGATTGGCTACGGGTGAGTAGTTTTGCTCCTCTTTTTCTTTCTTCTATTTGATCTTCTTATTCATAATTTCATAGTCTTGAATCTTGTTTTGTGTGTGTAGAGGAAAGAAAAAGAGTGGCAAAAAGACATGGAATATTGATCTTTTCAAATGAATGTGTTGGAGAACCAACTAAAAATAAAGGAGGAGGTAGTGACTGTAGCAAAGAGTGCTAGTAAGTACATGAAGCATTTGTGTGGCGGTTTGGTGGGATGCAAAAAGGTGCTCAGGAAAAAGGATGCCACTAATGAAAAATGAGAAGCATAATTGAAGATAGTTTTAGATTTCCTTGATGCATTCCAACAAAATGATTGATCATTGTTGTGCTTCTTCCCTTGTTGCCACTTCTTCCCTTACATGTATTCTGCTTGGATGTACTTTTGTTTCTTATAATAATAATAAAATAATATTTCCTTCCACTTTAGCTCTTTAATCATGGTTTGCTTTGATACCAAATGTGACATCCCATTCCTAGATTTCATAAAAACATGATCGTTCATCATTTAATTCATTGCATTTTTAAGTAATACAATGGAAACATCATAAAATACTTAAATAATGAATTAACTAGTAAATGAATAACTAGTACTTAAAATATGAAGAGAAAATGGAAAAATTTTAATGATAAGAGAGAGAGTACTATAACACCCTCTAGGTTATCTTCCCATGCTACTTAAGCCTTAGAGGCAATCCAGTACTACTACCATGGTTAGGTTGTCAAGCCAAAGGTGTGATCAATCCCTTCTTGTCATACTTCATCTAGCTCTCGTTACTTGCCCTTCTAGGCTCTGCAACTTCATGCTGGCACAACCTCTAAACTTGGCCTTAAATGGCATAAGTCAAATCCATTTCTAAGGGATACATGAATAATCATAACTCTTCATAATGAGGTACCCCTTCATTTGAAGGTTAATTACATTTTTACAATATGTTTTCACCCTTAACAAGGGATGGGATGCTACAACCAGAATTCGCAAGACCTCTTCTTGGTATTTTCAAAGTTAATCCTCTAGCTTTCTAGTTTACTAAAGTTCCTTCAACTTTACCCAAGCTTTGTTAATAGAAGTTCCTAGGTAGAAATTCTTCACTAGAGCAATTTTGAGATCATCCTATGTTTTAACCTACCTTTGGGCTGTTCGTGCTTTCATTTCTTGAACAATGTCAAGCCACCATGTGTGAGAAACTCTTCCTAAAAATTCAAAAGCAATGTTGAACCGCATTTTCTCTAGGTATTCATTTAATCAAGGAAGCACTTCATCTCAATCATAAAGACATATAGAAGCTCATCATCATGATTACCTTTGTAGACCTTAGGCTCTTTGGCTTAGAACTTATGATTTGACTACCCCAAACCAATTGTGACTACCTTTTCTTGAATAGCCACTTGGTCATCTAGTTTCTTATTCTTTGCCTCGAGCTTTTTCACATGTGCCTCTAGAATCATCTTTTTTACAAGATGTCATCCATAGGGACCTAGACATCATCAATGACATCCCCCATCCATCCCACCTGATTCCATAGCATAAAATTATAGGTTATTAGGAGCTTGTTCATAGCTCCTAATTTCAATTTTCAAAGATATGGGATATCAAGCTTATCAACAAGGTCATGGATCATTTTTATTAACTCTACAACTAGCAAGTTACTAAGGATCATACTATTAATTTCAAGGAGGTACATCATCCCCCACTCCTACCTTGCACCCTCCTTTTCCAATCCTTTACCCCCCACCATTAACCCACACCCCCCTCCCCCCGGGAACTCTTGTACCTTATCAAGAAAGTAATCCTCAGGCTTTCTAGATACTTCATCAACATCATTTAGGTTCTCACAGCCCAAGGTCATATCATATTCTTTTTCATGTTCATGCTCCTCCATACTATTATGAGGGTCAAAACTAGTAGGAGTGGCACTAGAGAGGTGACTCCCTTTGATCTTCTTCTTGTGCATCATAATTGCCCATGAGTTTTGATGAGTGGCGAGGTACCCCTACACTCAACCATACGAATACGAGAATTACACGCACGATCCAGTTGAACTCCGCAGAGTAAGTGCCTACACACCTTATGGAACACTTAAGGCTAATCATTCATTGTCTTCCCAGACTTACTTGTATTTTTCACGATTGTATGGTTAAGTAAGTTTGAGGTATATGATTTTTATAGTTTTTATGTTTTATCTCCTATGCTAATGAGGTGAAGGTTGAAGAGAATAATTGACTAACTTTAACTAACTAACTAAGCCTTAATTAACCTAGCATCAACATCCGTTCCCACTTACCATTCACACCCTGAACCAATGCAACCTTGGCTACCAAATGCTATTCGTTACTGGGATTACCAAGCGTAACGCACGTGCTCGAAGCAGTCGTACTGAATGCACTTAACTATGGGAGAAGGGTTGAGAGAGATTTAATGAACTAATAAAGCATTTAAAGGATGAACAATAAATAAAAGTAAATAAAGTCCTATTTAGCCTAGTCCATGCACTGCAAGGTTTATCCAAGAAGTTCATCTTTATTTTTGTACACAAACTTTTGTTCAAGTACAATATTTGCTTGAATAAAGATTCGTTCACTTTGGAGCTCCTACTGTAGGCACATGGAAATTATTCTATCTTTGGAGACAAAAAACTACTAGAGTTTCACTATGGTTTAGGCCCAAACTTAGAAACAAGGGAGAGCCGCCTGTTATTTATAGACTTGGCGACACACCACGATATCGCGGAGGACAATGCGCTATCGCGTACACAATATCATGGGGGATACAAGATCACAGCGGATGCAATATCACATATGTGATATCATGGCCCATGCGATATCACATCCCATCATACCCCCATGAATGAATGAAAAATCGTCCTTGAGTTCCTTAGAAAATATTGGGAAGGTATGGGATTATTGACTTGAATGGAACTAATGGTGAATGGGATGACATGTGAATGGATCATCATTATAGAACAAAAAAAAAACAAAATTGGTGTTCACGACAACAAGAGTGAACACTTTATACATTTGACATCAGGCCTCATTTGGTAGCTGAGAGAGAAGAGAGAAAAGAAAAGAAGTCTGCTGCTACCAATGCCAAGATTGCACCTTTTGTTGTCCATCTATAAGCACGCCATCAATCTCGTTCCTTGCATAGATGCTTTAGCACCAATCCATTCCAAGTGTTCCCTCCAAATCCAATCCCTTGTTGCATGATTACCATCTGAAGACACAACATAGTCTTTATATTAGCAAGGGTAAATGAATTTCAATGTAGTTGATACCTTGCCTCAATGAAAGGTCCATTGGCTAAGTTGTGGTATGGCTGATTACGAATCTGGAGATATAATAGTGGTGACTACCAAAGGTGTAGGGGTTAGGAGAAAATCGAGAAAATAAAAAAAATTAGACTAGGACCCCCATGACTAAGAGCGAACCTCTAGTAGCGATAGAATGGAGAAAAAAAAAGAACAAGGAAGATGGAGAAAAAGAGAAAACTATAACGTCAATGAAATGGATGTCAAGATGGAAATGAACAAAATAGAGTGGATTGCAAAAATGTTAAGGGAAAGAATTTAACAGATGCACCAAATAGGAATGCCAGTGGATCCTCCCCAAAGCAGGCTCATGCCCTTAATTCCGTGACAAACCCACATTAAAAGAGTCCGTAGGCTCCGGGAATGTCATTTGGAACAAGAGTTAAAGCCTTAACCACAAGAATTTACCAAAAAGAAAACGATGCATCCACCAAGATATGGACTACTAATACAACCGACAATGAGGTGATAGATGGGGAAAGAAGGATGGAAAGAAGAGAGTGGAATGGAGTCTCAAGAACAAGGTGGTGTATAGCCCCTTGTGTGTTTCATGATTAATGTGACTTAGTAGATCCCATTCCAAGTCCGGCCTCAACAAACCACATCCAGTGACTTCGCATCAATGCATTTGGCCAATCCATCCACTTGAATAACAAGAATTCCTTCACCCAAGGGCCACCACCATTCCAACGAAATGAAGGAGGAGAGAATGGAAAGCAAGGAGGGCCTTAGTTAGAGGGAACATGTTTAGTTTAGTTCCAAAACTAGTGCTTGTAGCTCACATGATTATTTTGTCTAAGGGATGTGCTTTGAATCCTCACTTTTTTCTTTCTTCTTGTTGTTATGTTTTGTTTTTTTTTTTTGTTTTTATGCATGAGAACAACACCATGCAAAGACTTATTATTTTTATTTACTTAGCTTCCCAATAATTGGGTAATGTCGAAATAGTAAGAAAACTCAAGGAGAAAACATCCAAGCACCCAAGAGAATGGCCAACACAAATGCACCAAGTTTTCTTGAAGTCACACTCTTTTCAAGCCTTAAGTCCTTCCTTAGTTTGAGAAATGCCCAGTTATTGATTAGTTATAGTTCTGATTATTAAAAAAGGGACTGTATAGTTCCAAGCTAAGAGAGACCATAGAAATTTGTAGATGAATGGATAAAGTGGACTCATTTCTTGTCATATCAAAAGAAACATACCTTAGTATCAACATCATAACTTAAAGGTAAAAACCAAACATTAGCAATCAATAGGAAAATAGTTCATACCATCATGAAGAACACTTATTAAAGGAAAAACTTGACAAAATTGGTAACACACACACACACACACACACTTACAAAGAAATGAAAAAGTATAAATGATGTTGTAAAAAAAAAAAGAAAAGTTAAAGAAATTTGTAAAACAAAAAATTAAGAGAACTGAGGGCTTCGAATGATCAGCATAGGTGGCAATCTCCACCATGACTAAATGGAAAGGGAAAGATCTGAAATAATGAACATCTATTTGAATTTCTTAGAAGTGTCCAACTTCTCTCGATTGATGTTTTTAAGTTAAGGGGTGGTAGTCAGCGATGCTCATACTCCTATGTATCTATGCCTTCATTGTTAGCATGGGTTGTTCCCCTAGTTTGTTCCATGCATATTGGTATGCTACTTTCCTGATCAACTGTCAACAACTGAGTGTTCTCTTGTTATGTGGTTGCTACATACAAGCACCATTGTATCTGTGTTTCTTGGGCACACCAGTTACATGCAAGAGATGCTGAGCATTTCTCCATGTCATCACCCTCTGAGTCACTGTATGTGATGCATGGAACTTTCTTCTTCTCAATCTTTCCATAAATATTTTCCTTAGATATTTCCAAGGAAAGATCATGGATCCCTAGGCACGCATTGATAGTGCTGAGCCATGCCCTCCCCATTATAATTAGGAAGTCCCCTTTGTTACTGTTGACTTCTATCACCAGGAAATCAGCTGGGTATGAACAACTACCTACAGTAGTAATGATGTCCTCCACCAATCCCAAGGGAATGGTGATGGACTGGTCAGCCAGCTCTAGTTGAATATTTCTCTTCTTAAGTGGAGGCAAGTTTTAGGCTTGATACATTTCTCGTGAGATTAAGTTGAATCGAAAACCTGAGTTAAGAAGAGCCTTATGTGGTTTGTTCCTAGCAACTTATAGGTAGATTAAGGGACTTCTAGGGTTAGAGAGTTTCCTAGGAAGGTGGCCTACCTTAATCCAGTCGGTAACGGTATGTGTTAACATAACCGTATACGTTAAGCTCTGTTGTTGGTTTGAAGGGAGCTCTGAAACCTTGTATGTTGGAGGAGCATGCATAGACTCAACCGCTTGTGGTTGTAAGATCTTGTTTGGGCTTTTGGTTTTGAAGAAAGGTATTCTCTTCTTGTGATTTTCAGAACCAATAGTGGGTTGAAGGTTTATAGCTCTCGTAGCATTACGTTGTTGCGGTTGAGTGGGGAGTTCCCCTTGCATTGTTAGAGCAAGTGGTAGTGGAACTACCAGCGTAAGAGTGGCGGATAGATTTGGAGGATGGTACATGTGTGGTGTATCTTCTATGGGAGAAGGAATCCTAAAATACTCCCAAAATTGGTAGTGACATTGTGGGGTTGCGTGACCCATAGAGTCACTTAGAGAAACTAGCTGCTACACGTAGTAGCCATAAGGATCTGGTTGTTGGTAAGGGTATTGTTGTCTAGGCGGTGGCATCCCCCATGATTGTGGGTGTTGCCACTGTTGATGTTGCCCGATAGGTTGTGGCAGAGTTCCACTTGGATAATATGTTAACGGTTGGTGGAACTACCTTGGGTTACCTTGGGGATAAGGTAACCTTCGGGGTGCCTACTGTCTATTAAGTCTTGGGTTGAGTGCATATACCCCGGACTCTTATAGATGTGAGATTATTGGACAACATCCCTTAGGATGGTCATATTGGTAGATCTCACATCCACCATCATTGTCTGTGTCAGAATCCACAACCTCATCGAAGATAGTTATTTTTCCCTTGCCCTTGTCAAGTGCATGGCCTGAATCTCTCCGCTTTTTCTTACCATAGTCACTAATTTGTTCCTCCTTAGACTCTTCTATGATTTTTAGGACAATTTCAATTTTACTATCTAAGGAGCTTCGTATTTCATCTACCTTAGCTGACACTTTTGTTGTTAGGTTTTGAAGTGGTAGGGTTTTTCTATTCACCAACTCTTCGAGTGGTGACTCATCCTCCTCATTGCAGAATCTCACTCCCTTCTTTCCGAGGGAAGGATCATGGTTATATTCTTCTACACTTTCTCTTTTCTGTAGCTCCTCTTCTTCTTTAGCTACTTGCTCCAACAATCGATGAATTTCATGGGATCTAAGATTAGATAATCTCCCTTGGGCATAAGTCCCAAGGGTTCTCCTAGTCTCATGTCTTAGCCCATCTATGAGGTGGCGTAGTTGATCCCGTTGTGCGTAACCATGGCCCAGGAAACGATGTAACAATGTGTAATATCAGCCCATGGCAACATCCAAGGGTTCATGAGTACCCTGTTTCCATCCTTGGATCTGCTTACGCAAGTTGGACACTCTGGAGTATGTTTGGTATTTATCGTTGAACAACTCTAACATCATACTCCATCTCCTAATGGTTTCCAGCTCTAAGGACTGGTACCAACTCTCTACTTCCTTTATGAGTGTCCTATGAAATAAATTTAATTTCTACCACTTGTTCTCAATATTTTTCAAGGCACAGGAATCATGGAATACCTGTAAATGATTATGTGGATCAGCATTGTATCCCCCTTTGAAGCGTGGGATATTATTCATATCTAATCTTTTGATCCGACTATCTTTTTGATGCCTTGTAGGTATTCTAACTGCCTCCATAATGTCTAGCATACTTCGGGTGGCAAGTAGGGTTTTTTCATGATCATCTCTCTCATGACGTCTATGATGTCTATGTTGTTCCCTACTTTTCTTTCTTTCATGCCTTGATTCTCTTGATTTCCCTCATCCTCGCCCTTGACTCTCTCGTCGAGGTCTCTCATCTCTCTTACCCTTATCCTCATTGTTATGCTCTCTGTGACTGCATCCTTATGTGGAAGGAGAGGGTGAATGATGTGATGAAGGAGAAGAAGGGAACCATCGCCATGATGATGTTTCTTACCTTCTCTTTAGCTACTACGGCCCCGATCGTGATGACAATCAGAATGCCCATCCTTATCTTGTGCTTGTGTTCCCTCAGTGAACAACTGGTGTTCACGAGGATCAGAACTATGGTTGTGTATCGTAGAGCGTAGCTTCTGATACCCCACCTCCTCACTATTTTTAGGAGGGGGAACATCATCTTGTGGAGAACCTATTGAGATAAATTCACCACCCCTAATTTCTCTTATGACGGGTGAAGCATTACGGGGGCCTCTGCCCTTCAACGATGTGTGGTAACTCTCCTGCCGCAAGTCCCGTTGACATTGTGCTTCTATGGGATGGTAGTCCCTTATGTTATAATCTTCTGCAATGTATTCAACATATAGTTGCATCATGTCAATCTGTGCAAGAGCATGGAGGAGCATGTTAGGGACTGCACAATCTGGGGGTAACACTATGTTACATTGCAAATAACACCAATGCAATTGTTTGTCCTGATGGAGGATAAAGGTAAAATTGGGTATATACTCATCTGGATGAATATATACCACACTGAATTCCTAAGGAACTGGTGGATTTTGGTTATGTGTGTTAGATTGCCGATGGTCTCTTGTATGATTCCTAGGTGGGGAAGTGCTTTTATGAGAAGAATACATCTTAGTTTAGTTTGGTGTGCTATTTAACCGTTATATAATTTTTCATTTAATTAACCCTAAGGGTTCATTTAAGCTCCCAACGATGTGGATAATATCTATGTTCTACTTAGTGCACAAACACTTAGTCCCCGGCAACAATGCCAATGATGAGTGGTGAGGTACCCCTACACTCAACCATATGAATACGAGCATTACATGCGCGATCCGGTCGAACTCCGTAGACTAAGTGCCTACACGCCTTATGAAACACTTAAGGTTAATCATTCTTTGTCTTCCTATACTTACTTGTATTTGTCATGGTTGTATGGTTAAGTAAGTCTGAGGTATATGATTTTTATAATTTTTATGTTTTATCTCCTATGCTAATGAGGTGAAGGGTGAAGAGACTAATTGAGTAACTTTAACTAACTAACTAAGCCTTAAGTAACCTAGCATCAACATCCATTCCCACTTACCATTCACACCCTAAACCAATGCAACCTTTGTTACCAAATGCTATTCGTCATTGGGATTACCAAGCATAATGCACGTGCTCGAAGTAGTCAGACTAAATGCACTTAACTACAGGAGAAGGGTTGAGAGAGATTTAATGAACTAATAAAGCATTTAAAGGATGAACAATAAATAATAGTAAATAAAGTCCTATTTATCCTAGTCCATGCACTGCAAGGTTTATCCAAGAAGTTTGTTTTTATTTCTGTACACAAACTTGTGTTTAGGTACAATATTTGCTCGAATAAAGATCCATTCACTTTGGAGCTCCTACTACGGGCATATGGAAATTATTCTATCTCTGGAGAGGAAAAATTGCTAGATTTTCGCTACGGTTTAGGCCTAAACTTAGAAACAAGGGAGAGCCACCTCTTATTTATAGACTTGGTGGTGCACCGTGATATCACGTACATGATATCGTGGGGGATGTGATATCACGGCAGACACGATATCACATACGTGATATCGCAGCCCATGTGATATTGCGTCCCATCAAGTTTCAAGGAAGAAACCATAAACCACCACCAATCTTGAATTGTGAACCTCAACTCTAGTACTAAGTGTAATAGTGTTTCTCTTTGAAAATACCATTTGACACCACCCAAGAGTCCAGAAATAATAGCAAAGGAGGGTAGACTTAATGTGGACTACGCTTCAAAGCATAAAGCACCTGCAAGCATAATGTAGGAGCACACAACTTGTTAGTTATTGGATAGAGGTGAATCAAATATATCATAAGCAATACACATACAAAATACTAATCCCCTTAGGGAGTTAAAGCACATTATACTTTAATGCATCTAACTTTAAGCCTTGGACTAAAGATAAGTTTTGTGGCTAGAGCCAAGGAGGCAAAGCCTCTCCAACGAGCTTACATATCCTTGTGACAAGGTTCGCAAAGAAATCAATGTCATGTAGTTATATTGGTGATGGTTAAGATAGTATGGAACCCAATAGGATTTCCACATTCCTTCATCTTCCTACATTTCAAAGGAAAATAACCTTAAATTTGTTGATACCAACATCTCCCATGCTATCACACGGGGCCATGATCAATAACATGCATTAGCAAATTACTAATAGTTGGTAATGCTACAAGTCTGAAATACATAGAAAGACTCACCTTCGGTGGAAATTACTAATACTTCTTCCTTTTCCTATGTTATTTTTTAGTTTCTTTCTTTAGGTTTTCCATTCAAACTAGTCTAGAGCAAAGCAAACAAAGCAAATATATATCTATTATGTACATTTTAATAAACTAGAGGCAATTTGTTAAGCTATTTGATTTCATCACCAATTACAAATACATCAATCTTTTAGCTCTTAAATAAGTCAAAATAACTAGAGATGAAAGAAAACTTTACTTTACATCATATTATTAAGATAGGGGTAAGATGATGATGTTTGGTTTTAGCTTATCAAAAGTTCTATTGGTATGGACAAACACAAAGAAAATCCAAAGTGAAATATATATAGTTATATACAATTCCACATTCTTCAATTTTGAATTTGCAATATTTGTACAAGAGTCTTGAATTTTGAGTAGCCTTGATTGGTAGTATTGAGTCAGACTAGCAAATGTATTTAAAGATTTGTTGTAAGTTATATACAATTATCGATGATGCAAACCATTCGTTGCATTAACAATCTCCTATGCTGATATCGTCACTATGGTTGCTAGAGACACTATTCAAAAGATGCAAGTTGATGAGGGAAACATGCCAACCATGGATGGAATGTAATGATGGATTTAACAAATGGCAAGAACGTGGGGCATTACGTGTAGTGGTGGGCATTACATTCATGGTCGTGGCTGCAGTTACATGGGCATTCATGGTGGCTAGTGTCATGGGTGTAACTGATGCCAAACATGGGGTGGTGGTGTGGTCATTACATGGAAAACATGGGCATTCAAATAAACGGTAATTAAAGGGGATTTGGGGAAACAACCAAGGGGGATCGATCTCTAGGAAACTTTGGCATCCATCAAATCCTGGGGTGGCATAGCTAAGAAACCCGTAGGTAGGGGTTTCCTTCTTCTCTTTTTGGAGGATAGTAACACATCAGCTATAGCAGGGCATGTGGCAAGCTACAGTGGGCCTTCCCAGCAACTACGACAACCTCTTTCCTCCCTCCTCAATAATTGAGATGACCTCTTACTTCCCTCCTTAGAAATTGTGGTGAACCAATAGATAGCAGGTGGTGGTCAATTACTGTTGCATGTTTGTATCAACATAGATCATAGTAGTGGCAACATGGGTTCTTACTAGTAGCACAGTAGGTCACAAAAAAGTGTGAAAACCAGTGGGTAGTCTTCTCTTCTAGCCATGTGCAAGTGCATGCAGTAGATAATGGGGCAGACAATCCATGACAATTACTAATAGTGGCAGCTACAAGAAAGACAACAACAGTCTCTCTCTCTCTCTCTCTCTCTCTCTCTCTCTCTCTCTCTCTCTATGCAACTGTGGTAGGAAGTCTCTCTCGACGGTAGGGTTCTCTTTTCTTTCCCAGTAGTGTAGTAAGTGCATGGATAGCATGCGAATTCACTCCCTCTCTCTCCACCACATAGCACAACTAAAGCACATGGTAGTGTAGAGCAAATAGCAGTGGCATCCCTCTCTCTCTCCCTCTTTAGGGGGTGGTTGTAGTTTTCCTACCCAACAGTGGGTACCATCAATAGCGATGGATCGGTGACACCAGCGGGGATCAGGAAAAATTTATTTTTTAGTTACTTATTATATTTTTGAATTCAAGACAATCATTCAATTTCAATTTTTGATTTTTTAGTTTGATTTACTATTTTAAAACGTCACATAGCCCTCTCTAGCTAAGACTATTCTCAGGTTTTCATACCCATACAGGAAGCACCCTAGGCAATAGTCTCCTTAAACAAGTTTTCCCCAGGTGTTGGTGTGTCCAAAATTTATGCATGAACATATTTTTGGGGTTAGAAGGAGGGTAATCTTTTCAACATTTTTTTTCCCATATTAGTTTTTCTTGCCATTTTTCTTATGCCTATTTTGTTTCCCAATCTTGTTTCAAAACTTGTTGAATTTTGTTGTTGTTTCCAGCCCTTTTTTTTTAAATTGTTTTTAAGAATTTTTGTTATCCAAGTCTCATCATCCATCTTTAATATTGCTTTTAAATTTCTAAACCCTATTTTCCCAGTTCCATTTTTTGTTTTTGTTTTTATTTTTTATTTTTTTTTCTTTGGTACACCTTACTTGATTTCTAACTTTGGTAAGGTGGGTTTGTTTAATTATTCAATTTTAAATTTATTTTTCTGAAATTTTACATTTTACTATTTTCTTTTTAATTTTATAAATATTGCAATTTCATGCATTTATATTTCTTTTAAATTTTTTTAAAATAGCATATTTTAGTGTTTTTTTAAATAATAAAAAATAATAATATATTATTGTAATATTTTTTTTCTTTTTGTTCAATTTTATGGTTTCATTTTAACATTTATATTTTGTAACTTTTGTTTTATGAGCAAACTCTCCTCTTCCCCTAACCGACTAATTACTCATCACTTTACACTAAGAAAATAACAATGAGCTTCATGTTTCCCAAGTTCCATCCTTAGGAGAACGCAAACTAGGATGATAGCCAATCAACCCCCTACTCCCTTGGTGAGCAATTCCTTCAACTTCACCAATTATCATGACATCCCAAAATCACTCCAAAACATAAATTTGTTTTACAATCCCATAATCCCTAATAGTGATGCCTGCCAACATATACAATGTTTCGAAACCTTGCTAGGCATCCACAACATTGTCCAAAACAACATAGCATGTAGGGTCTTTGTGGTGACTTTTAGGAGCAAATCCACCTAATGGTTTTTGATGCTCCCTAGTGCCTCCATTGACTCATGGCAAGAATTCAAAAATAACTTCTTGTCCCAATTTGACAAGTTCACTAGCCTAGCCATAGCATCAAGCAATTTTACAAGCTTAAGGAAAATACCTGGAGAAAATGTCCATGACTACAACTTAAAGATTCCTTCATCAACTTTCCTATGTGCCAAAGTAGATGCATCCACAACTTGATATCATCCTTAATTTTTACTTGTTCACCATTGATCCATTCTTTGCCTCTGCCATCAAATTTTATCCCAATATAATAGAAATATAGGGAGCGATGGATAAAGTTGTCAAGTTAGAACAAATTACCCTCATGAACAACATCCAAACCTAATTTGGAATGATGAGCATTAATAATCCTATGCAATCTAACCCTCTATTCCTACCAATTTTTTCAATGACCAACACTATGTTCCAAACTTCTTTCCCCTTTCAACTGACCCAACCTTTAAACAATCATTTTCAAAGTTCAATGTCTTCTTCATTCCTACCATTTAACACTAGTTTAAATGATTATCAATCAAAATCCTTAATCAAATTAATCATAAATCCAAATGGGATATTCAATCCTATTGAACCCCCAACTTAAACTCAAAATCAGATGACTAGATATTAACTTCACTTCAAAAACTTTCAAATGAAGTAGTTGAATTAAAGTGAAACAACAACAAGGGTCATATACAATCTAAGAATCTTAGCATATCAATGAATGACGATTATTGTCATCTCCATAACACGAGGCAACATTCTGAGAAGACGTGTCCCTAGTTTTCAACATTATATGGCAACAATACCTAAGGTCAAAAAAATGGAAAAACCCCTACTTTGGTCCTTAATGTACCTCATTAAACAAAAATGAAGAGGTTTCTTCATTAAAACAAGTTATGGTAAGTGACCCCAACCCACATAACACTTGCTACCATAGACTTAGTGACATCATGAACAACACATAACAACAAGCTAGGAATGATCTATATACTCCTCCAAACAAAAGAGTTCATAGTCAAAAAACATGAATACTTAGACCAATCCATCCCAAGTAAACACCCCACAATGACCAAACCCCCCTTCTATACTTAGAAGAACTCCACCTCAACAAGAAGCCAAAGATGAACATAAGACTTATGAGCTAGTTAAGGATTTGAAGAAAACTAAATCTAACATTTCAATGTATGACCTTTTACAGTTTAATGAAATGAAAGAGGTGATTCAAAATATAGTTCATAGACCTAAAAACATAAAAGGAAAATCCCTAATCACCAAAAGGCAAGTTCACTTCACAGAAAGTCCTAAGACACTACGAGTATAGAATGCAAACAATTCCATGTCAAGAAAGAGAGAGAAACCTCCTTTTCTAATAATGTTGATTATTTTAGGAAATAACGCTCATAATTTTTTAATGAATTCTAGAGCAACTATTAGTGTCATGCCACTTGAGGTATATAAGAATTTATGAGCATAAATGATACCACAAATGAAAAGTGTAACACAACTTGATGGGTCTAATGTGCTTGTAGTAAGATCATTAAAAGGAGTGAAGTGCTACATGTATGATAGAAGTGGTCATGCTTGTGTTCATTAACAATTGGAAATTAATTGCTTAATTAAAGTGCATTAAGGTAAAGTACATGAATATTAAATGCATTAAAGGAAACATTAATCTATTCTTAGTGCTGCAAGGATTATCCATCACACTGTTGTGCTTAGGCACATCAATTCTCAAATAAAGATCCATACAAACTCAAACACCTATTATGGGCAATCAAAAATATCCTAACTCTATAATGGCTAAATTGGAAGAACTTCTTTACTCTACTTAAAAACTAATTCCCAACCCATGTGCCCAAGTGTTATATTTATAGGCTAACATACATCTCATGATATTGGATATCCGACATTGCTTCTTGGGATCCAATATCATGTATTTGATATCAAGGCTATGATAGTAGGTACTTGATATCAAAGCACAACTAAACATGATTCATTAAACACTTCATACCATAGTCAAACTTAGTATATCTTGTGTTTTGGTACAAAGGGAAGAAACTAATTTCAAAAAGGAGGATCTTCCAAGTTTTTTGAAGGTGTTGCTTAACACAATCATCACTGAAGATATGTAATGGGAAATCAACAAATTGATTATGAATAAAAATCCAAGAGACTAACACTAGTTCCAAATTTGTCAAGAAAAGGAGCATTCCCAATAAACATGCATATTTGAAAATTATATATGTGGGTTTGACAGGATACATGTACATTTGAAAGTATAGATGTAAGAAGGTACCTTTTTGAAAGAAGAAATAATTTTAGTCTTGTCTTATGAGAGAAGGTACCTTGAAGTGCCTTTATATAAAAATAAATACACATTTATGATATGGTACTATGTCGATGAACTATAATTCACTAAGACTATCCTTTCATCATTTTTAAAGTAGGCTAATAGTCTAATGAGAGTAATATGCTGGTATGTTCTTAAAGTATGTTGACAACTTATTAATTTATGTTTCATTTTTTACTACATTTACAACTTCTTATACTAATGAAAATAATGTAATACTTATTTTTCAATTCATATCTAACAATGATGAGCAGCAAGGTACCCCTATGCTCAACCATACGAATACTAACGTTTCATGCACAATCTAGTCGAATTCCAAGGACTAAGTGCCTATGCGCCTTTTTGGAACAAGGATAGGTTGGTTGATCGTTGTCTTCCCAAACTTACTTATATGTCATGATTGTATGGTTAAGTAAGCTTAAGGGATATGATTTTTATATCTTTTATGTTTTTATGTCATGTGCTAATAAGGGAGAAGATAGATAACTAAGTGACTAATTTATCTTAACTACTCATTAACTAAGTTCTAACGAATCCTAACACTAGCATTTGTTCTGACTTGTTGTACACATCTTGAACTAGTGCAACACTACTAGGATTACCAAATGCTAATCATTACTGGGTTACCAAGTGTTACATGCATGCTCAAAGTGATCATACTGAGTGTAATTTAACAATTTGCTTAATGGATCAAAATGAATTGCTACACTAATAACATAAATGTAAAGTTCATAAAATAAAATAAATTCATAAGAAAATAAAATAAAATAAATGCGTAAGAAAAAAAATCTCAAGTGCTACAAGGATGAATCAAAGAGCTCATCTTTATTACTGTACACAAGGTGTGCTTAGGTACACAATTTTGTCCACACTTAGACCTCTTCCTGCAGGCACTTGGAAAATACTCTAACTTCAAACAAACTATAAGAGTTTCGCTACTTGATTGCTAAAAGACTTCTTTCCAATTGTGTGCCTGGGCACTATATTTATAGGCTTGGGAGAAACTACTCTAATAATTAGAGTAACCACTCTAATAATTAGAATAAACTGCTAGAGTAATTACCCTAATAATTAGAATAAACTACTAGAGTAATTGCTCTAATAATTAGAATAAACTACTAGAGTAACCACTCTCATCATACCCCCATGACTGAATGAAAAATCATCCTTGAGTTCCTTACAAAATATTGTGAAGGTATGGGATTATTGACTAATTAACAACTAATGATGGAATGGGATGATAGACTCAACGTGCCCAATGAATGGATCAATAAGCATATTACAACATTAGTATTCATGATCATTGTGGTGAAGACTCGTACATAAAAGATATCCAAGCCTTTATTTGGTAGCTTGAAGAGAAAGAGAGAGAGAGAAAGAAGATGGAGCATGTTGCCGCTAATGCTAAGATTGCATCTTCTGTTGTTTATCCATAGCCATGCCACCATACTTGCTCCTTTCGTAAATGCTCTAGTTTCGGTCCATCCTGAGTGCTTTTTCCAATCCCATTCCATTATTTGTATAATCACCATCTGCACACACAACACAGTTAGAAATGAGCAAGGATAGATAAACCACAATACAGTTGATACCTTGCCTCAATATGAAGTGCATTGGTTGAGTTGTGGTTATGGAAAAAATTGGTTTGGAGATTTATCACAGGTGACTACCCAAGGTGTAGGGGTTAGGTGAATAGTAAAATGGAGAAAATTAAAAGATTTGTGCCAAGGCCCTCACGACTAAGAGCGAACCTTCAATAGCTATGAGATGGAAAAATATGAGGAACAAGAAAGATGGAAAAAATAACAACAACAACGCCAATAAAATGGATGCCATATCTGGGGATGAAACAAGAAATGATTGATTGCAGGAAATGTTTAAGGAAAAGAAGTTAATAATTGCACCAAAAAAGGAATGCTAATGGGTCCTCCCCAAAGTAGGCTCATGCCTTTTATGCCCTGACAAACCCACAAACCAAAGAGTTTGTAGGCTCTAGGAAT
>MNCI01021658.1:892590-939340 GCA_015680685.1 Gnetum montanum
AATGCATCAAATGCCCTTAAATTCACACCCTTTTCATCCTTTGAGTCTTTCCTTGGTTTGAAAAATACCCAGCCACCAATTCATTAACAAGTTTACTTAGAAAAAGGGGACTATATAGTTCCAAGCCAAAGGAGACCATAGAGTTGTATAGATGAGTGGAGGGTGTGGACTCATTACTTTTTTTACCAAAAAAACCATACCTTAATATTAGCATCATAATTCAAAGGTAAAAATCAAACATTAGCAATCAATATGAAATAATTTAATCCACCATCATGAGCACTTATTAGATGACAAATAAAAGTGAATCAATCAAATAAAGAAATAGTAAAAACATGAATGAAGGTGTAAAACGAAAATAAGAAAAGTTGAAAGAATGTGTAAAACAAAAATTCAAAAAGAACTGAGGACCTAGAATAGTTAGCATAGGTGGCCATCTCCCCCATGACTAAGTTGGAAGGAGGAGATTCGAAATAGTGAGCAGGGTTGTCTATCAAGAGAGGTAGCATGTGTACTGGTTGTCCTAAGCTCCTAGAAAGGTTTGGTTTGTTGCACATTGACCAATAGTTTCTTGTCTAGGCTCTCAAGTTTGTATATTATCATGGCCCTTGAAGGAAAAGTTGCATAAATAATATAAGGTCCTTCCCACAATGTTTGAAATTTAGTATATTGTGGTACATGTGTGGGATTCCAGTAGAGAACCTTATCTACTAGCTAATATTTAACTTTCCTAATTCTTAGGTCATGAAATTGTTTATTGAAGGCCTTGTGTAATTCGTTAGATGACAAGGTAGCTAATCGATTTTCATCTAGTAAGTTAAGGATTACTAACCATTGTTGTTGTGCTAGATCAAGGTTAATATTGAGGTCACATGTCATGGATAGTGTACAGACCTTAGTTTGAATCAGGAGCATTGGTAATTTACCATACACTAACTCATAAGGAGAGTAGACTATAGGGAGTTTTCATGTGGAGTGGTATGCCCAAAGAGCATCGTTTAGTTTAGTAATCTAGTCTTGCCTAAACTTGCTAATGGTTCTTGTCAATAACTTCGTAATCTCCCTGTTGGTGACTTCTGCTTGACCATTCACTTGGGGTTGGTATGGTGTATTCAATTTATGCTCAACCCCTAAGTGTTTCATTAATTTTTGAAAAGTTTCACTTGTGAAATATGTACCATTGTCTAAAATAAGTGCACGTGGCATACCAAACCTATTTATGATTTGTTGTTGAAAAAATCATGCAGTTGTAGATGATGTACAATCTTTAACAGCAGCTGCTTCAGCCCATTTTATTAAGTAATCAATGGTAACAATAATATAAGCTTTTCCATTGGACATTGGTGTAATTGGCCCCATAAAATCAATTCCCCAAATGTCGAAGGGTTTTAATGGTTGAATCCATTATTGTAAACCCTCCATTCTAGCAGTCATTCCCACATCATGTTGACAGTGCTCACAAGATTGGACGAAACAATGGGTATCCAAAAATAATGTAGGCCAATAATATCCCGCAAGTAGGATCTTGATAGTCATTCATCTCCCAGCGTAATGACCTCCACAAGGACCCTCATGAGCATCATGGAGAACTCGCAGTTGATCTATATCGGGAACACACCATCAAACCAAGCCATCAGGACACACTTTGTAAAGTTTCCCATTGATCTCCATAAAGTACTTAGCTCAATGAAGAAACTATTGTTTCTTCTTAAGGTTTAACTCTTGTGGTGTTTGTTGGGTGAGGAGATAGGTAAGAATGCTATTGTACCAGTTTGTCTCTGTGGGTGATTAATTATTCACTACACCAGCAAAGAGAAATTCATTAGGGAAATGATCATAAATTGGATACTCATCCTCTTTGTTGTCCCATCGCAACCGAGATAAATGATCAGCAACTACATTCTCGATGCCCTTGCGATTAATCCTCGTTAAATTAAACTCTTGTAAGATTACAAGCCATCATATGATACAAGGGCTTACCATTGGCTTATTCATGAGAAACCAGATTGCACTATGATCTGTATGTATATATACTTTATATCCCAATACATAGTGTCTAAACTTTTCTAGTGCAAACACTATAGCCATTAATTCTTTCTCTGTGGTAGTGTACTTAAGTTGTGCACCAGTGATACTTCTACTTGCACAGTGGATGTAATAAGGATGCTTCTAGTCATCTAACTATGTAAGTATGGCTCCTAAAGTATAATTGGATGCGTCAGCTATGATATGGAATGGTTTGGACCAATCAGGAGGTTGTAGAATGGGTGTTTCTACTAGCTTCTATTTCAGAGTTTCGAAAGCTAATTCTCATTCCCTAGTCTAGTCGAAAGGTACGTGATTTTTTGTTAATTCCACCAATGATTTGGAAACCTTCGAAAATTTCTCAATAAATCTCCTATAATAGCTAGTATGTCCAAGGAATGACTAAATATCTTTGATAGTTTTTGGTTGGTGGATAATTCTTTGGATAACTTTGATTTTCTCGGGGTCTACCTCTATCCCTGTCTGTGATATTTTGTGCCCTAGTACTATGCCCTCTTGGACCATCAAATGGATTTTCTACTACTTGAGCTTCAAATTGGTTTCTACACATCTTTTTAACACTTTCTCTAGCCAATCCAAGGCTTGATCAAAGTTTGCTCCATAGGTGGAGAAATTTTCCATAAAGACTTCTACACCATTGCCTATCTGCTGTTGGAAAATGCTTAGAACTAGTTATTGAAATGTTGTAGGGGCATTGCACAAGCCAAATGGCATCTGTTTGTATGCGAACATTCCCTAAGAACTGGTAAACGTAGTCTTGGCTTGGTCTTCTGGGGCTATTTGTATTTGGTTATATCCACTATATCCATCCAAAAAATTGTAATAGCAATGCCCTGTGATGGTGTCTAAGACTTGGTGGACAAATGGAAATGGAAAGTGAGCTTTGAATGTTTCCATATTTAGTAGCCTAAAATCTATGCACACCCTCCATTTGCCTTCCTTTTTAGGCATAATAAGTAAGGGGCTAACCTATTCGCTATCAACAATGGGGTATATGAACCCAACCTTGAGAAGCTATTCAATTTCTTCCTTAACTACCTACTTCAGCTTTGGGTTTAAGAGCCTCTACAGTTGTCTTCAAGGCTTCATGGAGGGGTCAGTGTAAATCCTATGTTGGCATAGCCTAGGATCTATTCTAGTTAATTTGGGATATGACCAAGCGAAGGCTTTTGACCATCTATTTATCACTTCTAGCAGTCTCTCTTTTTGTTGTGGAGCAAGCTTCACATTGATAATTACCAGTTTTCCATTTTTAAGGAATGTGTATTCCATACCGATGGGTAATGGTTTTAGCTCAAGGGGCTCCTACTTAAATTTCTCGGGGATGTCCAACTTTCCCCAGTTGATATTTTCAAGGCTAAGACTTGGAAGTTGGTGGTGGACTTGCTCTAATGCATCTATGCTATCAATGTAAGTGCAAGTCAAACCCTTAGTTAGTTCCATGCATATGAGTGAATTGCTTTAATGATCAGCTATTAGCCACTAGGTATCTTCCTATTGTGTGGCTATTGCATATAGGAATCTTTGTATGTTGATCACTTGTGCACACTGATTACATGAAGGCAATGTTAAACTTTGCACAACCCATGACCTCTGCACGTAATTATACCCTATGTCATTGTATGTAATGTATGGAACTTTCTTATTCTTGATCTTTCCAAATGTGTTTTCCTTTGATATTTCCAAGGAAAGATCATGAATTCCTAGGCATGTGTCAACTGTGCTTAGCCATGCTCTTCCCATTATGATTGGGAAGTCCCCCTTACCGTTGTTCACCTAAATCACTAGGAAATTAGCTAGGTACGACCACCCACAAATAATGGTGACAATGTCTTCCACCAATCCCAATGGGACAATGATGGATTGGTTAGGCAACTCTAGACGGATGTTGCTCTTTTTTAATGGAGGTAGGTTCGAGGCCTTGCATGGTGCATTTCTAGCAATTTGTAAGTATATCAAAGGACTCCTAGGATTAGAGAATTTCTTGAGAAGGTATCTAGCTTTGATCCAATTGGTGATGGCATGTGTTAGCATGACCCTATGCATTGAGTGTGGTGATTGGGTTGAAGGGAGATCCAAAGTTTTGATTGATAGTGAGGCATCTAAAGAATCAACCGCTTGTGATTGCAACAGCTCGGTTGGACTGTTGGTTCTAAAGAAATGTCTTTTCTTCATGTGGTTGTTGGAACCAATAGTAGGTTGAGAGTTAATAGCCCTCATGACATTACATTGCTATGACTGGGTAGGGATTTCACCTTGCACCGCAGCAGCAGGTGGTAGTGGAGCTATCGATGGAAGAGATGTAGTCATATGAGAAGGATGATATGCTTATGAAATATTACCTCTAGAAGAAGGAGTTCTATAATACTCATGGGCTTGGTAGTGAGGTTGAGGAGTGAAATGACTAGTAGAGTCACATGGGGAGATTGGCTACTGCACATAATATCCATATGAATTAGGTTATCGGTAAGGATATTGTTGCCTTGGTGGTGGCATTCCCCATGGTTGTGGGTGTTGCCACTATTAAAATTACTCAATGGGTTGTGGTGGAGTTCCACTGGGATAATATGTTAAGGGCTGGTGGAACTGCCTTGGGTTACCTTGAGGATAAGGTAACCTTCGAGGTGTTTGCCTTTTGTTTAATCGTGGGTTGAGTGCATACATCCTAGACTCCTACAGATGTAAGATTACAGGGCAACATCCCTTAGGATGGTCATATTGACATATTTCACATCCACTATCATTGTCTATTTCTGAATCCACAACCTCTTCAATGATGGCAACTTTGCCCTTATCCTTGCTACGTGCATGTTCAGCCTCTTTCTTTTTTCTTTTCTCACTACCTTGCTCTCTAGACTACTCTACTATTTTAAGAATAGTTTGAAATTTTTTGTCTAGGAAATCCCACATTTGGCCTACCTTTTCTGAAATTTCTTATTTCATCTTTTGGATAGGAAACATTTTCCTATTCACAATCTCTTCGAGTGGTGACTCTTCTTCATCCTTACAAAATCTTACTCCCCTCTTCCAAATGGAAGGATCTCAATTATGCTTTTCTACACTTTCTCTCTTCCATAGCTCACCTTCTTCCTTAGTAACTTACTCCAATAGTCTTTGAATTTGATGGGACCTAAGCTCATATAGTCTCCCTTGGGCATAAGTCCCAAGGGTTCTTCTTGTTTCATGCCTAAGCCCATCCACGAGATGGTGTAGTTGATCCCTTTATGAATAACCATGGCTAGGACAATGATGTAATAGTGCATAGTATTGGCCCATGGTAGCATCCAAGGGTTCATATCCTCCTTGTTTCTAGCCTTGGATTTTCTTTCACAAGTTAGACACTTAGGAGTACATTTGGTACTTGTCATTAAATAGTTCTAACATAGTACTCCACCTACGAATGGATTTCGGTTCTAAAGACTAGTACTAGCTTTCTGTTTCTTTAACTAATGTTTGTGGGAACAACTTAAGTTTTTGCCATTTGTTCTCTATGTTCTGTAAGGCACATGCATCATGGAATGCTTGTAAATGATTCTAAGGATCAACGTTGTATCCCCCTTCAAATCATGGGATGTTGTTCGTATCTAATCTCTTAATCCTACTATCTTTCTGATGCCTTTGTGGAATTCTAACAACCTTAGTTATGTCCAACATACTTTGAGTAGCGAGGAGGGGTTCATCGTGATTGTCTTGTCCTTGGCATCTATGTCTCCTATGTTGTTCCCTACTCTCCCTTCTTCTATGTCATGACTCTCTAGATTGCCCTCGTCCCCTTTCTTGGCTGTTTTGTCTATGACTTCCACTTTGCCTACCTTTATCCCCATGGTCTTTTTCTTTATGACTGCATCTAGATATTGAAGGAGAGGTTGAAGGAGATTATGAAGGTGAAGAAGAAGAAGAACCATCACCATGATAGTGTTTGCTACCTTCTCTTCTATAGTCTCAGCCCCAATCATGATTGTGATCAGAATGTCCATCTTTATCATGAATTAGTGTTCCTTTTTCAGAGCCTTTGTGCCCGTGGGTATCAGAACCTAGGTTATGAATAGTGGAATGAAGGTTCTAATATACAACCCCTTAGCCAAGGTCAAGGGAAGGAACATCGTTGTGTGGGTGACTACCTAAGGTAGGTTCACCACCCTCATTTTCGCTTAAGACATGTGGGGCATCCTGGAACCACTTACCCTTCAAAGACTTATGATGTCTCTCCTGTTGCAAGTCCCTTTGACATTATGCCTCTGTGGAATAATATTCTCTTAAGTCATGATCTTGCACAACGTATTCTGCATGTAAGTGTAGCATGCCAATTTGTGTGAGAGCATGAAGAAGCATACTTGGAATTGAACAATTAGGAGGTAACATTATGTTACATTTTAAGTCTTGCCAATGCAGTTGTTCGTCTTGATGGAGGATAAAAGTGAGGTCTGGTATATACTCATTGGGATGAATATATACCACTCGAACTTGTTGAGGGACTAGCGAATCAACGTCATGTGTATTATGCCACCAACTGTTTCTTGTCTCAGACCTAGGCAGTGAGGCGCTTCCATACGAAGAAGGATACATACTTGTTTGTTTAGTGTGCAATGTATTCTTATTTATTATTTTCTCAATAAACCCTAAGTGTTCATTCCAATGATGTGAATGATTTCCTATGTTCTAGTTAGCACACAAACAACTAAGTCCCCAGCAACGGTGCCAATGATGAGCGATGAGGTACCCTTACACTCAACCATACAAAAATGAGCATTTCATGCATGATTTGGTTGAATTTCAAGGACTAAGTGCCTATGTGCCTTTGTGGAACAAGGATGGGCTGGTTGATCATTCTCTTCCCAAACTTACTTGTATGTCACAATTGTATAGTTAAGTAAGCTTGAGGGATATGATTTTTATATCTTTTACGTTTTTATGTCTTGTGCTAATAAGGGAGAAGAGAGATAACTAAGTGACTAATTTATCTTAACTACTCATTAACGAAGTTCTAACTAATCCTAACACTAGCATCCATTCTCACTTGTAGTACACATCCTGAACCAGTGCAACACTACTAAGATTACCAAATGCTAATTGTTACTGGGTTACCAAGTGTTACATGCATGTTTGAAGTGATCATACTGAGTGTAATTTAATGATTTTCTTAATTGATCAAAACAAATTGCTATGCTAATAACATAAATGTAAAGTGCATAAAATAAAATAAAATAAAATAAATGCATAAGAAAATAAAATAAAAGAAATGCGTAAGAAAACAAATCTCAAGTGCTGCAAGGATGAATCAAAGAGCTCATCTTTATTGCCATACACAAGGTGTGCTCAAGTACATAATGCTCAAATAAAGATCCATCCACACTTAGACCTCCTGCTACGGGCACTTGGAAAATACTCTAACTTTGAAACAGACTATAAGAGTTTTACTACTTGACTACTAAAAGACTTCTTTCCAAGTGCTTAGATACTGTATTTATAGGCTTGGGAGCAACTACTCTAATAATTAGAGTAAACACTCTAATAATTAGAATAAACTACTAGAGTAACTGCTCTAATAATTAGAATAAATCGCTAGAGTAATTGCTCTCATGAAACAAATATGATGATAAAATCAAGGTTATGGCTTTGTAGTTTTCTAAGTAGCACATTATTAAAAGTCATTTTTAGTTATTTTATAGAAAATCTTTTAAAAGTAAACAATTAATGAAACCTTTAAATATAATAAGATTAATGGAAAATTTTCTAGTGCATCAACAATAAATTGGAATTAAATCAAGCTATCAAAGTAAAAGTAGTTAAAGCTCAAAGTGAGTAAATCAATAATCATGCAAATGGACACAACCTTGTAAATTTATAAGTTTTTTAATACTCTTTATTTCTCTTTTAACTTCTCCAAGATAACACGATGAAAAATTGCTAAACAAAGATCGACAAAAAATCAACTAATGAATTGAACAATCATTTATCTCTTGTTAGTTAACTTTTAGTGGCTTTTAAAAGTCTAAATTCAATGCATATTTATACTTATTATATAGCTCCCTTCAAAGCTATTTATTATAGTTTTGAAAAGCTTCTAGGATAATGATAAAGGATCATCATCCAAAGCCTTACATTTTCATCCTGCCACAGAGAGTTAATGGATAAATAAAGGCCTAATTTATTTTCAAGTAGTTACACCTTGGCTAAAATCCTAGTCTAATCACTTGAAAAATAAGAACCTTACAATCACTTCAAATGATGATGATGAGTGACATAATGATAAGTTAATTATAATTTTGTATTTTGGAATTGTTAGAGCTTTCTAAGATCGTCCTCTTTTTCAAAGCTCCCTCCCAGCACCCATATTCCCTTTGAATTCTTTGTAAAATTTTAGTTATCAAGGATCATGTGATTATTGTGAGCTTAAGATCTTTGTAGGCCTTTATGAAGATCAATGTGAGTGAGTCATGATAATCATTTCAAGCCAAAAATTCAAAAATATTTAGCAACAATATCATACATGAAATTATTCTAAACAAAAAAAAAATTGTTATTCCTGTAAATGATTATGATCTTAATTCAAGTTGTATTACTCTCAAGATTTGACATAAGGTAAATTGTAAGGAGATTATAATTAGCAAAGGCTTGATGAGGGGGGTGTTGGACTAGAAAATAAGTAAAACATAGGTACATCCTAAGATATATATTCCAATTAGAACTTTATATAAATTAGCATTGTTTGCCAAAATAAAACCCATGACCTGGAGCTTTCAAATCAAGTGTCTTCCCACTAGGCTTACACCTCATTGTTAGTAAGGCCTCGATGAGATCACACTGGTCCAATAAACATAATAGAAACTAGTAAGAGCAAGAAGAAAATTAATGTTTTTTCACAATAGAATCATAATGGATGCACTATATAAATTTAAAAACATCATACTATGGTCAATTAAATTATATGGAAGTTTAGGTTATATAAACATACAAAGAAGATATAAAAAGATGTAATGTCTTCTTAGTGTTAACTTATAGTTAAATGTTAACTCATATTCTCAAGCAACAATAAGAAACTATTTATATATTTATGTTCTTTAATGAAACTTATAGCATAAAAATGAAAATAATAAAATTCAAATTGGAATTAAGGTTTTATTATGTTTGAAGATGTGAAGGATCTATTAGATAGACATTACATTTGTATCATGAAAATTAAATATTAATTCAACAAGTAGTTGACTAACATTAGATACAACAAGAAAAAAATCATATAAAACTTTGATTTCAAATGTTCAGTCTTAAGATAACTAAGAAAAGGTTGCTACTCATCCTTAAGATCTCTTGAACCACATAACCTACATGTGAGTTGTTTTCTAGGAATTTGCATCCATATTCCACTTCCTATTCTAAGATGATGTGAACTTAGACCAAGTCTACTAATGAAAATGTGACATCTCATTGAGACTACAAATGATAGATAGTGAACTTTTTTGAGTTTAACTCATTATGTATTCCAAATAAAATGTTTTCCTACCTTCTACATTTAACCATAACTTTGTTAAAATCCATTGTCAAACCAACTTTCAAATGTGCTTTGGATTACTTTATAGCTTCTTTAATAAGATATAATAAGTCTTCAACCATTGTATCCCTTGGAAAAATTGCCCCTTATATTTTGTATCTTCAAGAATTGCTTTAAAATTTTTTCCTATTTAATTTTTTAAGTTTTAATGCAATATTGTTTGGAAGTTCTTTGCAAAGTTTTATAATACATCAAGATTTTTTGATAAAGCAATTTCATAATCAACAATCTTCTTTTCTTCACATAAATTTCTTTTATAACTTTGTATTCTTGGACAATTTGGTCATACCTGTTTGTTCCTTAATTACAAATAACTATTTTTTCCTACTTACTTTTTAATGACTAACACACTTACTTGATATTGGCCAAACATTTAAGATGACAAAGCGTTACAACTCCTTGTAACTGACATAATACTTCACTATGATTCATCATACATCATTGTAACCAATGCAACATTTATTACAATTCAAAAATGTGGTTAAAATATTTGTAAAGTTAAAATATTTATATTTACAAATATTTGTAAACTTATTCATCCTTCCTATCCCCTCCCTTCACTATGTTTGTTAAAATATTTTGTATTCATCCTTCCTATGAATTACTATCTAACACCCCTTAATTTATACTTTGGCTTTATCTTGATTTCTTTACACTCGATATGAGAAATGTGAAGTGAAAGAAAGATGATAGAGATTTTGGAGAGTACCTTCTCCAAACACAATATTAAATTCCTTTCGTAATCATCATTATCTCCTTCTCACTTTAGATTGTGAGGTAAGAACATCAAGAAAAGGTACTCTTGGAACATATCAAATAATTGTTTGACAAGAGCTTTCATAAATTCATCAACTTTCTGGGATTTGGTAGATATATACTAGACCTTAAGATATTTCTCCATATATTTTTTTCTTACAAAGTGAATACTTATTTCAATGTGTTTACTTTTCTTATAGTAGACTAGATTTTAAACAACTTTGATTGCTGCTTGATTATCACAATGAATCATAATAAGTTCTAGAACATCGATATTGATCTTTGTAAGGAATTTATCTATCCATATTACATCTTGAATTGTCTCTCGTAATGCATGATATTCAGCTTCCATGCATGAGAGAGACAACTTTGATTTGCTACTTTTCCAACTTATAGGATTTCCATATACCTAAATTAGGAATTTGATATGAAAATATCTATCAATCATAGCACCACCCCAATCTACATTTGTATATACTTCCATGACTTTTAAAGATGTTGCTTTAACTACTAGACCATAAGTTAATGTGCCTTTAATGTATATTAAGATTAGGAAGGCTACTTACATATGATGATAATTTGGTCTTTGCATCACCATGGCTAATTGATTTATTGCATATTGAATGTCTAGTCTTATATTCATAAAATACATAAGAGCTCCCAAGGCTTGTTGATATTGAATGGGGTTAATACTTTCTCCTTCAATACTAATTTTGAATCTAACAATCATTAGAATATTGGACACTTTACATTCCAACATATTATACGAGGATCATTTAACTTAGAAGGGAGGGGATAGGAAGGATGAATAAGTTTTCCAAATTAAAAATATTTAACAAAAAGTACACACACCAAATTTAATATGGTTCCCCAACTTGAGTATTCCACACTCAAAGGGTAGTTTTCAAGCATACCTTGGAACTCTATTCCTTCCAAATGTGGTTTGAAGGTTACCGCACCTTATACAATATCTAAGCCTCGCTCTAGAGTGTTGTGATGTTACACAAACTACTTAACCTCGAAAGGTCCCGTTAGGCTTAGAATGTGGTTTCTAGGCTTCCATAACCTTTACAATCTTGACTTTGATCTAGAGTATTGTGCCACAATACCAAGAACTTAATCTTGCACCAACCACTTAATCTCATAGGATCTTGATAAGCTTAGATAAGATGCCTTCCCACAAGAAGCACATCAACCTAGGCAACAAGAGAGAATAATGATTACAAGGGATAAATGCAACTAAGTTTGTTGATCCTTGTACTTTGAGGTATAGCACACTTTACAATGAACAAAAGATAATACAATGAGGGGCAACAATGATTATAATGATTGAAAAATAATTAAATAATGATTGTTTAAGAGCTTTCTCATTTCCTAATGAGAATGATGTCTTCTTATAGTTATCCTATTTCCAAATCTATCTTAGAACTTGTGCAACAGCTAGCTAATGGTCATGAAAGATGTATTCTTTATGTCTAAGACATCTTTCTACATCTAGCCTCTATTCTAGACATCTTTGTTTGCAGAAATATGTCTGTCTAAAATTAGGCTTCATGCCTTCTTTATAGGAAGATGTCTTTGTCTAAGGAAAGATGTCTTTTTGAAATTGGACTTCATTCTAGAAAGACATATTTATCTAAGGAAAGATGTCTTTATTTGATGAAAGATGTCTATTGCTTTGTAGAGATGTCTTTGCCTATGCTACATACTGGAAAGAGATCTTTGGTATGGAAAAGATGTCTCTTTTATAGGGAAAGAAAATGAAATTGTTCATTTTGAAAATGGGAGCCTTTGATTTCTCCAAACAAGTCCCCATAAATCTTATAACCTCCTAGAAATATCAAAATATGCTAGAAATAATCTGAAACATGCCAAAACATTCAAGAATCATCTTCAACAAAAATAGACACATTTTGCTTGATTTCTTCATATTTGTCCATGCTCCCTTAAGTCCTTGTGATCCCAAATTTACTTGTGAGTCCTTAAGTCCTTTGCTCTTGCTCCTATAAACACAACAATCATACAAACATCCTTATAATCCATTTTCCTTAACATTTTGACATACCAAAAGGTCAACATTATATTTTTCCAATAGGTTAGTTGTATACTATATTTTGGATAGGGTTATCTCCTCTAAATTTTTTCTTAATTTCATTCCTAAGTAATAGTGCATCAAATCAAGGTCTAAAATATCAAATCATAAGGATAAATAATGCTTGAACTTTTCTACAATTTGGACTTCCATTGTTGCTATCAATATATTGTCAACATGAAAGGCTAGAAGCATTTGAATCTTTTCTTCCTTAAATATATAGACATTACTATCTTTTTGAGATTTGATAAAGCCATGATTAATCAAGAATTTGTCAATATTTTGGTACCATACTCTTGGTGCTTACTTTAGTCCATAGATAATCTTTCATAATCTATATATTAGCTTTTCATCTTTTACAAATCCTTCAAGTTGTTCCATGTAAATTTCTTCCTATAAATCTTCATACAAGAAGGTTGATTTGACATCAATTTGATGAATTTTTCATTTCATCTTAGCAAACAAGGAGATGATTATCCTAAAGGTCACCATGAGTGTAGTAGGGAAAAATATCTCCTCATAATTAATTTCTTTAATTTGAAAGAATCCTTTGGCAACCAACTGAGCTTTATACTTTTCTAGTGTTCCATCATTTTTTAGTTTAGTCATAAAGATCCAATCAGTATTAAGATATTCTTTTTCTTTTGGAAAAGGTACTAATTCTCATACTTCTCTCTTTTCCATCATTTTGATTTTAACCTTCATTACCTTTTTCCAATGTTTAATTTTAAAGGCTTGAGCAATTGTCTTTGGAACTACTTTGTCAAGTATTATAATGTTGGCAATAATGTCATTATAATGTATTTCATTATACTAACTTCTTGTAAGTCTTGGCTTAGTAATATCCATGTTTTCTCAATCTTGAACACTTTTAATCATTTGTTCTTATTCTTTGAATCTCTTAGGTGCTTCATTATTATTATTATCTTCATGATCTTAAGACTCAAGATTTTTGGAAGTTGGATTAACTTGTTCATTCTCATTGTAATGTTGATGTGAGCTTGCTATAGGGATTTAATCATCATCATAATCATTATCATCATCATACTCATTATTTATAGGACTCTTGTGAATTGGTTTGTCTTCCAATAATTCATCTTCATTAACTACCACATCTCTTGTAATTACCAATTTTTTCCACTCTCAGTTCCAAATCCAATAACCTTTTGTATGGAGTCCATGTCCTAGAAAATATCCTTCTTTTGCTTTTGGACTTGATTTGGGTTATGTTACAATGTCATGGTATACTTTTTAGCCAAATACTCATAAATGTTCCAAGCTAGGCTTTCTTCCATTTCATATTATATTTCAACACTCAAAATGTAATTAGAGAGCATCGATTCTATTAATAATGTGAATTGTAGTTCATATTGCTTCTTCCTAGAAGGCATCATCTAATTTGAATTAGGCTAACATACATAATATCATTTCACTGATTGTCCAATTTTTATGCTTAGCTACACCATTCTATTTTGGACATTATGGAACTATTCTTTGATGGATAATTCCTTCTTTTGTAAGATATTCTTAATATTCATTGTTCATGTATTCAATTCCATTATTAATTCATAACTTCATGATTGGTAACCCAATATATTTTTCTATCAATGCTTTAAATTTTCTAAAGGTATCAAAAACTTCTAACTTGGATTTAATCACATATATCCACATATTTCCTTAGGAGTCATCAATGTAGATTACAAAGTATCATGCTCCACCTAGCAAAAGTACATTACCATACAAGCTAACATCTAAGGGTATAATCTCTAACTTCTTGCAGATGTATTTCTTGTATGTGGAAAAGTCATTCTTGTCTATTTACCAAGACACATGGCTTGCAAAACATGTCATGATTTAAGTTAAGTTGTAGTAGTCTATGGGAAGATTACAACAACTTCTACATAAAACTTCTATAAATATGAGCAAGTCTTACATGCCAAAACTTTTTATCTTGTGTTTTATGGGTTGCAAAGTAGATCACCTCTTTCACTAGATGTAACTTTGCATCATGCATTTTATGTATTGCAGAGCAGATAACTAAGTCTTTCATGTCATAACTTTTCATCCTTACATGCCAGAGTTTCTTTCATCTCTACTATATTATTTTTTGACTTACCTTTTAATATTACACATTTTACATTCTTCTTTAGGTCTTGTTCAAAGTCCATTTTATGTTTAGCTTTAACTAATTATAATATGATAATAAATTATGTCCCTTTAGTACTGGGGAATAATACACATTCTTAAACTATACTAGTTGTTTAGCAATTTTCATGTTGATGTGACCAATTCCTTCATATTTACAAACGACTACAATAGGTGTTGTAGCTTTACCAGTATTTAATGTACACAAATTTTGGAAGAGGTTACAATTCTTGATACATGTTTGAAACACCCTGAATCAATGTACTAGGAATTTTTTTCAACCTTGGCCACTTTATCTTGACCTATAATATCCTTAATGATTAAGATCATTAAGGTTAACCTTGGCAATTCATCTTGCGAAAATAAAGATTAGCCTCTATAAAAAATGAAGCTCTCTTATTTCTATCACTAATCTTAACCAAGAAGCAACCATCTATTCTTGCCTATCCTCCTTGGAAGATACTCTTGATGTTGATTTTTCTTGTAGATCCCTTATACCCTATCATATTTTGAGATCTCTAAGAAATATCTGAAAAGAAAAAAGCATTATCATCAAACTTATAGATAATAATATAGGCATATGCATTTTGGATGCTTCTTCATACTCACAAGAAGTACTTAGACAACTCTTTGATGTAGACATCTACCAATGCATTGACTCCATTCCATGGGCTAATCTTCATAGTCATCTTTCCCTTTTGATTAATCATTTATTCTAAGTGCTTAAAGAATTTTTGGGCTCTTTATTAAAAGTCTTAGTTTTAGATGCTAAACTATGTATTTTCTATCTTATTTCCAAAATCCCTATCAGGTCCAAGTTGGCCACCCTATCTACTCTTATTCAAGTTATATGCATGAACCTGCTTCTTACCTACTTCATTTCCTACTATTTTTATTTCTTAATAATTAACCATCCCATCTCCTAGATTCCTTTGTCCTAATCTATGATTTACATTCCAAAGCTCTACCTTAAAATTTTCTCTTGTTCACATTTGATGTAGAATCTCTCTACCCCATCATTTTCATAGATCAAGGTGTCATTGCTCTCTAATTTGTGGTCAAGTCATATTTTAGGCTAACCCTTTTCCTTTGTAGGAACTCTAAATTGATTCCATTCTTCAACTTTCCACTTTGATCCTTTCAAAGCTCTACTTTGAATTTGGTGGTGTCTTCTACAAATATATTCAATGCATTTCCATGAGTAGCAACTTTGTAGTTATCTATGCTTTCTTGTTTCTAGGTCATCTTCTTCACTATCAATCTTGGTGACCTACTGTACTTCAAAAGGTTGATTGACAATGATTTTGGCATCTAGAGAGATACTTAAGCCTTCCTATATGTGTTTCTTGATCAATATGATTAATTTTATCCTACCATCAAGATTACTCCCTCCATTTTTGATACCCCAACTAACATCCTTAATGTTACTTTTTTTAAAGGTCCTGATTTTATTGACACTTGTATTCTTTCTACCAAGTGCTACCAAAAACCTTTGAATGCCTTTCAATACAACCCCTTCTTTTTACTATAAGAGATATTTTATCATTAATGAGTTAAAAAGATATCTTTATCAAGGAGTTTTGCCTTGGAGATCTACTGTAGATTGGGTATTTACTTTTCAAGAAACTATGTGCTCAAGGCTATCCTTGTTGATTTCTAGCTCATTACTTTAATCTTATTCCTACTTCATTTAGAAGATCACTTCTTGAAAGGTTGCAATAACATTATGATGTTTACAATAGAAAAAAACTCAAATTGTCTTCAAATTAGATTTCAATCCTTCAACTAAATCCTTAAATGTGAGAACTTTCATAAATCCTATACTTTCCTAGCTTCATTAAAAAGATCCAAGTTTTCAAATCATCATCCCATATGTGATTACCTATTGGAGAAATCCTAAAAAGCTCTATTTTTTCTTGTCAACAACAAATTCAAGTGTTCTCATCTCACCACCACATTGACCTAAATGTTTAAGGAGTTTTTTTTTCTATTTTTCAAAACATGATAACTCTTTTCTAGAAAGTTAATTCCTTCCTATTCTATTTATTCTTGATACATGTTGCTCATTTTTTTCACTCTATAGCATTGCTTGCTTTTTAAATACACTAATGAGTAGTGAGATTTCTTGAAAACATTTTGTGTTGTTGCAATGAATATATTCAGTTTTTAGCATCATGCTTTACTATTTTTCTGCATAGTTTTAAATTTGTAGCTTCATTTTTTCTTTTTTAGTATTTGGGTTTTGCCTATTTATGATCTTTCCTAGTTGCACAAAATCCCATTGGTTGAGAGTTGTAAGACTTAAGGCCTACTCTCGACTTTTGAAAGATAACATGTCAAATATGAAATACTTTGTATTACAAAAAAATTAAAAACTCTCAACTTTTGAAAAATATCACATAAATACTTTTTAGATACTACTTTATTATTAGGCCCCTTCCCCCCTTCCAAAAAAATTTTAAACACTACTTTTTTATAATCCTCATAACACCCCACCCACACCCCCCCANATAACATACTATGCATACTTTTAGTGAAATCTCTTCATCAAATTTAACCTTTCTCTTTGCACATCATAGCCTATTCTACATTCTCTAGCCAAAAACTCAATTGTAGTTGACCTTGCTCTCTACTCATCATAACCTACTCTACATACTTTTAGTAAAAACTCTCTACTAAATCTACTATATGGGATCTAACCTTGCTCATCAAATCTAACCCTACACTCTGCTAATCAAAACTTGTTGGTTGTTTTTTTTTTTTTTTTTTTTTTTTTNTTAATTCATTGTATTCTTCTATTTGCAATTGCCCATGTCTTCTGATCATAGATTTTTGTGTCTTTTTTATTCATCATATTTTGCTATTTGCAATTTTCATTATCCACCTTTTTTTGAGTTAGCCTACTCTTGACTTTTAAAAGGCATTACACAAACAATAAAACACTTTTCATTATGCTAAAATGAAACACTCATATATTTTTAAAAACATCATGTAATCACTTTTTAAACACTACTTTTTTGTTAGGTTCTCCTCCCATTGTCCCCCTACCTATTATTTTAGGTATTTTACCCTCCCTTTACTCTTCATCATAGTCTACTGGATTTTTTTTATTGATTCATTGGGTTATGCTATTTGGAATTTTTTTGTCCATGAATCATAGCTTTGTGTGTATCTATTTGATTCATAATATTATGTTGTTTTTATCTTTTTTTTTCTACCTATTTTTGAGTGTTGGTGGTCTTTTGTTTCTTCCTAGAAACTTCTTTTTATAATTGTTTTTGTTTCTATGCATTTTTATTTAAATCTTTTCGAGGTTACTATTGTGTTTTTCAATTTCTATAATTTTTTTAAGCTTAGAGGCCAACTACCAATTATAGATTAGTAATTTTGGTAAAGACAAATTTTGTTTTGTCACAATATCAAATCTAAAATATTGTAATTATGATGTCATTGATACAATGTAGCAGCACATGCTATGTCATCGTTGATACAATGTCTCGGGATGTGTGTAGCCCTATAAATAGGACATGGGTGCACAATCCACATAACTTTCATTCCTATAGTAACCAAACTCTTGCAATTTCGTTTCTTGAATTTAGACTTAGCAATTAGAAGTGTGAATGTCTCCACTCTGGTGTGTCATAGTGAACAAAATCTTTGTTCAAGTAGTTTGTACTTGGGTACCAATTGTGAAATAAATATTGAAGCTATTTCTCACCATTGTAGCATTATTCTAGTTTATTGTTCTCACTTAGCATAATGTTTACTATTTGATGAGTGGTAAGGTACCCCTACACTCAACCATACGAATACAAGCGTTACACACATGATCCAGTCGAACTTTGCAGACTAAGTGCCTACACACCTCATGGAACACTGAAGGTTAATCATTCATTATCTTCCTAGACTTACTTGTAGTTGTCACAGTTGTATGGTTAAGTTAGTCTGAGGTATGTGATTTTTATATCCTTTCTATTTTATCTCCTATGCTAATGAGGTGAAGGGTGAATAAACTAATTCACTAACCTTAACTAACTAACTAAGCCTTAATTAACTTAGCTTCAACATCCGTTCCCACTTACCATTCACACCCTGAACCAATGCAACCTTGGTTACCAAATGCTATTCGTTACTAGGGTCACCAAGCGTAACACACGTGCTTGAAGTGGTTGTATTGAATGCACTTAACTACGAGAGAAGGGTTGAGAGAGATTTAATTAACTAATAAAAAATTAAATAATAAACAATAAATAGCAGTAAATAAAGTCCTATTTAGCCTATTTAGCTTAGTCCATGCACTACAAGGTTTATCCAACAGTTCGTCTTTATTGCCGTACACAAACTTATCTTCAGGTACAATATTTGCTCGAATAAAGATCTGTTCACTTTGGAGTTCCTACTGTGGACACATGGAAATTATTCTATCTCTGGAGAGGTAAAACTGCCAGATTTTCACTACGGTCTAGGCCTAGAATGAGAAACAAGGGAGCCACCTCTTATTTATAGACTTGTCAGCACACCGCGATATCATGTACGCAATATTGAGGGGGATGCAATATCGTGGCCTATGCGATATCACGTCCCATCATACCCCCATGACTGAATGAAAAATCATCCTCAAGTTCCTTACAAAATATTGGGAAGGTATGGGATTATTGACTTGAATAGAACTAATGGTGAATGGGATGACATGAGACTAGAATATCATTACAAGATAAAACAAAACTAGTGTTCATGAAAACAAGAGTGAACACTTTATACATTTGACATCAGGCCTCATTTGGTAGCTGAGAGAGAAGAGAGAAAAGAAAAGAAGTTTTCTACTACCAATGCCAAGATTGTGTCTTTCATTGTCCATCTGTAAGCGTGCCATCAATCTTGCACCTTGCATAGCTACTTCAGCACCGATCCATTCCAAGTGTTCCCTCCAAATCCAATTCATTGTTGCATGATTGTCATCTGCACACACAACACAGTCTAATATTAGCAAGGGTAAATGAATCATAATGTGATTAATACCTTGCTTCAGTGTGCAATCCATTGGCTGAGTTGTGGTATGGCTGATTGCGAAACTAGAGATATAATAGTGGTGACTACCGAAGGTGTAGAGGTTAGGAGGAAATCGAAAAAATTGGACCAAGACCCCCATGACTAAGAGCAAACCTCCGGTAGCGATAGAATGGAGAAGGAAAAAGAATAAGAAATATGGAGAAAGAGAGACAACTATAACATTGATGAAGTGGATGTCAAGATGGAAATGAACAAAATAGAATGGATTGCAAAAATGTTAAGGGAAAGACTTGAACAGATGCACCAAATAGGAATGCCAGTGGGTCCTCCCCAAAGCAAGCTCATGCCCTTAATTCCCTGACAAACCCACATTCAAAGAGTCCGTAGGCTCTGGGAATGTCATTTGGAACTAGAGTTAAAGTATTAACCACGAAAATTTACCAAAAAGAAAACGATGCATCCACCAAGATATGCACTAATGATACAACTAGCAATGAGGTGAACAATGGAGGAAGGAAGATGGAAAGAAGATAATGGAATGGAATCTAGAGAACAAGGTGGTGTACATCCCCTTGTGTATTTTAATGATTCATGTGACTAGTAGATCCCATTCCAAGTCCAGCCTCAACAAACCACATCCAGTGACTTTGCATTAATGCATTTGGCCAATCCATCCACTTGAATAACAAGAATGCCTTCACCCAAGAGCCACCACCATTTTGACGAAATGAAGGAGGAGAGAATGAGAAGCAAGGATGGCCTTAGTTAGAGGGAACATGTTTATTTTAGTTTCATAACTAGTGCTTGTAGCCCAAATGATTATTTTGTCTAAGGGGTGTGCTTTGAATTCTCACCTTTTTCTTTATTTTTGTATTTTTTTTGTTTTATGTGTTTATGCATGAGAACCACACCATGCAAAGAATTATTATTTTTATTTACTCAGCTTCTTGATAATTGGGTAACATCGAAATGATAAGAAAACTCAAGAAGAAAATATCCAAGCACCCAAGAGAATGGCCAACACAAATGCACCAAGTTCCCTTGAAGTCACATTCTTTTCAAGCCTTGAGTCCTTCCTTAGTTTGAGAAATGCCCAGTCACTGATTCATTATAATTCTAATTATTGAAAAAGGGCTGTATAGTTCCAAGCCAAGAGAGACCATAGAATTTTGTGGATGTATGGATGATGCGAACTCATTGCCTACTATATCAAAAGAACATACCTTAGTATCAACATTATAACTTAAAGGTAAAAACCAAAAATTAGCAATCAATAGGAAAATAGTTCATACCGTCATAAAGAACACTTATTGGGTGAAAAACTTACAAGATGGATAACACACACACAAACACACACACAAAATGAAAAAGTATAACGATGTTGTAAAAAAAACAAGAAAAGTTAAAGAAATTTGTAAAACAAAAATATGCAAAAAAAAATGTGTAAAAAAAAACTTAAAAGAACTGAGGGCCCCGAATCATCAGCATAGGTGGCCATCTCCCCCATGACTGAATGGAAAGGGAGAGATCCAAAATAATGAGCGTCTATTTGAATTTTTTAAAAGTATCCAACTTCTATCGATTGATGTTCTTATATTAAGGGGTGGAAGTCGACGATGCTCATACTCCAATGTATCTATGCCTTTGTTGTTAACGTGGGGTTTTCCCCCAATTCATTCCATGCATGTTTATGGGTTTCTCATTCGATTAGCTATCAACCACAGGGTGTCTACTTGTTTTGTGGTTGCTACATATAGGCACCTTTGTATCAGAGTTTCTAGGGCACACCAGTTATATGCAGGAGATGTTGAGCATTCCTGCATGTCATCACCCTCTAAGTCACTATATGTTTCTTCTTCTCGATCTTTCCATAAATGTTTTCCTTAGATATTTCCAAGGAAATATCACGAATCCCTAGGCATGCATCTATTGTACTCAACCATGTCCTTCCCATTATAATTGGGAAGTCCCCGTTGTTTCTGTTGACTTCTATCACTAGGAAATCAGTTGGGCATGGCCAAACACACACAGTGGTAATGATGTCCTCCACCAATCCCAAGGTAATGGTGATGGAATGGTTAGCTAGCTCAAGTTGAATATTACTCTTCTTGAGTTGGGGCAGGTTCCAAGCTTGATACATTTCTCATGATATTAAGTTCAACTCTAGAACCTGAGTCAAGAAGAGCCTTATGAGGTTCGTTCCTAGCAACTTGAAGGTAGATTAAGAGACTTCCAGGGTCATAGAGTTTCCTGGGAAGGTGTACTACCTTGATCCAGTCAGTAACAGTATGTGTTAACATAACCATATGTGTGAAGCTCTGTTGTTGGAATGAAGGGAGCCCCAAAGTCTTATTTGTTGGAGGAGTGTGCATAGACTCAACCACTTGTGGTTGTGAGAGCTTGTTTGGGCTTTTGGTTCTAAAGAAAGGTCTTCTCTTTCTATGGTTGTCAGAACTAGTATTAGGTTGAAGATTTACGGCTCTCATAGTAGTGCATTGCTACAATTGAGTGGGGAGTTTCCCTTGCATTGTTGGAGCAGGTGGTAGTGGAGCTACCGATGTAAGAGTGGCGGATGGATTCGAAGAATGGTACATGTGTGGAGTGTCTCCCGTAGGAGAAGGAGTCCTAAAATACTCCTAAACCTAGTAGTGACATTGTGGAGTTGTGTGACCTATACAGTCGCTTGGAGAAATCGGCTGCTGCACGTAATAGCCATAAGGATCTAGCTGCCAGTAAGGGTATTGTTGCCTAGGCGGTGGCATCCCCCATGACTATGGGTGTTGCCACTGCTAGTGCTAGCCGATGGATTGTGGCGGAGTTCCACTTGGATAGTAAGTCAATGGTTGTTGGAACTACTTTAGGTTACCTTGGGGAAAAGGTAACCTTCAAGGTTCTTGCCATCTATTAAGTCTCAGGTTAAGTGCATACACCCCAGACTCTTGTAGATGTGAGATGATTGGACAACATCCCTTAGTATGGTCATATTGGCAGATCTCACATCCACCGTCATTGTTTGTGTCTGAGTCCACAACCTCATCAGAGATAGTTATTTTTCCCTTACCATTTTTACGTGCATGGCTTGAATCTCTCCGCTTTTTCTTGTCTTGGCCACTACTTTGTTCCTCCTTAGACTCCTCTACGATTTTCAGGACAGTTTCAATTTTAATTTCTAAGGAGCTCCATATTTCATCTACCTTAGCTAACACTTTCATTATTAGCTTTTGAAGCAACAAGGTCTTTCTATTCACCAACTCCTTAAGTGGTGACTCATCCTCTTCATCGCATAATCTCACTCCCTTCTTCCGAAGGGAAGGATCACGGTTATATTTTTTCACGCTCTCTCTTTCCTGTAGCTCCCCTTCTTCTTTGGCTACTTGCTTCAACAATCGATGAATTTCATGGGATCTAAGCTTAGATAATCTCCCTTTGGCATAAGTCCCAAGGGTTCTCCTAGTCTCATGTCTTAGCCCATCTACGAGGTGGCGGAGTTGATCCTGCTATGCATAACCATGACCCGAGCAATGATGTAGCAGTGCATAGTATCAGCCCATGGCAGCATCCAATGGTTCATGAGTACCCTGCTTCCATCCTTGGATCTTCTTACACAAGTTAAACACTCTGGAGCACATTTGGTACTTATTGTTGAACAACTCTAACATCGTACTCCATCTCCTAATGGTTTCCGACTCTAAGGACCGGTACCAACTCTCTGCTTCCTTTATGAGTATCCTAGGAAACAACTTTAATTTCTTCCACTCGTTCTCTATATTTTGCAAGGTGCAGGCATCATCGAATGCCTATAAATGATTTTGCAGATAAATGCTATATCCCCCTTTGAAGCATGGGATATTATTCATATCTAATCTTTTGATCCGACTATCTTTCTGATGCCTTGTGGGTATTCTAATTGCCTCCATTATATCTAGCATACTCCGAGTTACAAGTACGGGCTCGTCATGATCATCTCTCTCATGATGTCTATGATGCCTACATTTCTCTCTACTTTTCCTTTGTTCATGCCTTGATTCTCTTGATTGCCCTTGTCCTCTCTCTCGACTTTCTCATTGAGGTCTCTCATTATGCTCATCCTTATCCTCACTGTTGTGCTCTCGGTGGCTACACCCTGATGTGGAAGGAGAGGGTGAATGATGTGAGGAAGGGGAAGAAGAAGGAGAATCATTACCATGACGATGCATCTTACCTTCTCTTCAGCTACTACGGCCCTGATCGTGATGATGATCAGAATGCCCGTCCTTATCATGTGTTGTTGTTCCCTAAGTGAACAATTGGCGTTCATGGGGATGAGAACTAGGGTTGTGTATCATGGAACGTAGGTTCTAATACCCCACCTCCTCACCATCGTTAGGAGGGGGAACATCCTTTGATAGAGAACTTGTTATAATGGGTTCACCATCTTCGATTTCACTTAGGATGTGTAGGGACTCCTTTTCCCTTCAACAATGTGTGATGGCTCTCCTACCACAAGTCCCTTAAATGTTGTTCTTCTGTGGGATGATAATCCCTTATGTCGAAATCACCTACAACATATTCAGCATATAGTTGTGTCATGCCAATCTGTGCAAGAGCACAGAGGAGCATGTTTGGGACTGAACAATCTGGAGGTAACACTATGTTACCTTGCAAGTCTCTCCATCGTAGCTATTCATCTTGATGGAGGATAAAAGTGAAATCAGGTATATACTCATCAAGATGAATATATACCACTCGATGCTATTGAGGAACTGGTGGATCTCGGTTATGCATGTTAGACTACCGAATGTTTCTTGTATGATACCTAGGTGGTGAAATCCTGTTATGAGAAGAAGACATCTTAATTTAATTCAGTGTGCTATTAACCGTTATATAATTTTTCATTTAATTAACCCTAAGGATTCATTTAAACTCCCAATGATGTGGATAATTTCCTATGTTCTACTTAGCGCACAAACACTTAGTCCCCGACAACAACGCCAATGATGAGTGGTGAGGTACCCCTACACTCAACCATACGAATACGAGCATTACATGCAGGTCGAACTCCACAGACTAAGTGCCTACACACCTCATGGAACACTTAAGGTTAATCATTCGTTGTCTTCCCAGACTTACTTGTAGTTGTCACGGTTGTATGGTTAAGTAAGTCTGAGGTATGTGATTTTTATATCCTTTCTATTTTATCTCCTATGCTAATGAGGTGAAGGGTGAAGAAACTAATTCACTAACCTTAACTAACTAACTAAGCCTTAATTAACCTAGCATCAGCATCCGTTCCCACTTACCATTCACACCTTGGACCAATGCAACCTTGGTTACCAAACACTATTCGTTACTAGGATCACCAAGCATAATGCACGTGCTCAAAGTGGTCATACTGAATGCACTTAACTACGGGAGAAGGGTTGAGAGAGATTTAATTAACTAATAAAGCATTAAACGATAAATAATAAATAACAATAAATACATTCCTATTTAGCCTATTTAGCTTAATCCATGCACTGCAAGGTTTATCCAACAGTTCATCTTTATTGCCGTATACAAACTTGTGTTCAAGTACAATATTTGCTCGAATAAAGATCTGTTCACTTTGGAGTTCCTATTGCAAGCACATGAAAATTATTCTATCTCTGGAGAGGTAAAACTGCCAAAGTTTTGCTACGGTCTAGGCCTATAATGAGAAACAAGGGAGAGCCACCTCTTATTTATAGACTTGGTGGCGCACCATGATATTGCGTACATGATATCGAGGGGGATGCGATATCGTGTCAGACGTGATATCACGGCCCATGCGATATCACGTCCCATTGCTATTTTACTAGCATAACACTATTTTTCAAAGAACTTTATTTTCACTTATTAATAGTAAGCGGAATGGATACAACTAATTTTGAGTGTTAAGTGTGATCATTTGGTAATCCTAGTAATATTATTTCTTGGTTCGCCCATTAGCGTGATATTTGGTAATCCCAATGAAGATTACATGAGCCCAAGATATGTTTAGAAAATTACAAATGGTTATCCATTGCCATAGGCTAGAATAGATTTATTTACTCATTCTTACTTAGACTTAGTACCTACTTTCATCTTTATCATGTCTACACTTAGAAGTATTAGTGGCCTATCAACATCAACTATAATATGCCTCACTACAAGATAAACCATACACTTAGACTTTACTAGCTTGAGAAGGAATATAATGATTGTGAACTTAACTCAACTACTAGCATATCAATATTGACCATCCACGAATTATGATTGGGTTACACATGAACACTTGTAACTTGTATGGCTGGGTGTTGGATTACTCCATCACTCATCATTGGTGCCATTGCCAAGGATACTCAATGTGTGCTAAGTAATTGATCTCAAAAAGTTCATTGTATTCATAATTAAAAAGCTAAATCACATAATTCCTTAGAAAATTTGATAACACACACTTAAGAAAGCATCATAGTTTCAACATGGCTTCACTTAAAGACAAATCATGACCTTCCAAAGAACTGAAAAAGGGCAATGATAGAACCAATGATAAAGAAGATTGGGATATGCCCATGAAAACAAGAATATCATAGGCTCACAATGATCCTTAGTATCCAAACTTTACTTTCATCTTTCATCAAGATGGTCAAATGAGATGGAGAGACATACAGGGCAACATAGTTCTACCTCCAGAATGTTCAACATTTAACATGCTTCAAACAACACTAAGGGGGATGAATTTGAACCATGTACAAGAAGGGTACTATGTGATTAAGCACATGACAAGACCCTACCAACCCACTGAGGTACAAGTAAAGATAGATGATACTATGGAGATTAAACATGCATATAACAAAGGAAAGTAGGTTAATTCTCTATTTGTCCTAGAAGAACTCAATGATGATGTGTTTATCATAGAAAAAATCTACCAGAGTCATGAGGATCATTCCCAAAAACTTATCATCCAACTTGAGAAACCTATTAAAGTTCAATTATATTCTACCCTAGCAGAGAAACCCAAAAGAGAAGTAATAGACTTAAGGTATAAGCAAGACTCTAGGCCAAGAGCTTTTGTTGGATCCTAAAAGGAAGAGTATTAGAGTTACAAAAGGAGGATAAACCAACATAATTCTCCTACTACTTCATCTTCATCCTCATGATAGTTGATGGAATCTAATAGGAGGAGAAAAAGGTATTGAGATCATGATAAGGAAGAGAGAAGGACTCATGATCATTATGACCATCACCCAAGATACTTTGATGAAGAAGATGAGGACCATGAACCAAGAAGGTACAAGGATAGAAGGGAAGATAGAGAAAGGTATGAGCACTAAAGGCAACACCACTACAACAAAGTTGATGAACCCTTGTTGGCAACCCATAACATGATCAATATTAGGGAAGCTATCTACATACCAATGAAGCATGTAAGGGACATGTTACATCCCATCCAAATACATTATGTATGATCATATGCTTACAATTTATACATTATGTGTGGAGTCTTGGTGGGTTTTTAGGGATAAGTTAATGTAATATAAATGTATTTTATATGTTATGAGGCTTCATCTTTATGTTACAATCATGATGTCTTAACATGCTTAACTAACGTGATTATGTACACTAGCCCTGTGTGATGTGTTAGAAAGGTGAGGTTGCTAGCATGGGTGTTGGATTGGGGTACAAGAGCACCTATCTAGTATGTCTTTATGCTTTATGTGTGATTTCAATATTTATGCATTTTCATGATAGCAGTTGTGTGATGTTTGAGTGTGATTTTGGCATGTGAATGTCTAGAGTGTTTGATAAGGATCCCATAGGTTCAAATGGATTTTGATTTCAAGTCCTAGTGTGTTCATTATGTAGGATTAAAGTTCACAACATTAGTTGAAACGGAAAAAAACACATATAGCTTATGAAAATATTTCATTTAAAAAAGATAACAAACAATTCAAAAGTAAAGTCATGTTTCATTTGCACATGACATTCGCTACCTTGGTTATGTGTTTTTGTTTTCTTTGTTCAAAAAAAAACAAGATATGCTAAAAATCATATGATGAAAAAATGTAGTTTATAATGTTTTTTTTTACCACTGTCCATTTTTTAATGCCACTCATAAAACTTGGGTTTGTTTCATTTTTTTCTGTTCAGAAATAGAAATGAGAGTTATGTTTATTCTCTTCTCTTTTCCTTAGTTTTTCTTATATTTTCCTCCTTTTGTTTTTCGAATTTTAAGCTTTGTGGATGATTTTTGCTTGCTCTAAACTTGGATTTGGGATTACTGTGGTCACATCTACGTGGGTGCAAAATTTGTTTGAAGAGAAACAAAGTCTTGTCATATTTTTGAGGGTTTTTTACCTATTTCGGCTTTTCTACACTAACAATTTTAATTGGTGGATTATCTTTATCTTTTCCATGTATTTTTATGCTAGATTAGTATATATGATTCTGTGATGTGGGCATCTAGGATGTATAGCTTAAAGATTGAGCTTGAATATGTTATTTTTCCTATTTCCAAAAATTATCCGATTTTGATTACGAATTGTGTAGTAATATATATGCTATGTATGGTATGACGTGGACTTGTAGAATATCATATGTGATGTTGATGGGACTGGTTTTATTGGAACATGATATTTTTAGGGCCTATTGGGGTGTCAGCATTTTGAGAGTTCTAATCCTTCCTAGTGGTAATTAAATATTATTTTATTAATCAAACTTTGAATGTCCGTAACTTTTTTTCTAGGAGTCTGATTTAGGTAAAATTAGTGTCATTGGGATCATTTTGGAAAGTACTTTCTAATCATGAGATTGGTATTTTCTTTGGGAATATATCATTTTGAAGGTTATTATAGCAGTCATTTATGTGGAAGTACATGCAGTTCGAGAAATATGGTATTTTTTGTGATATTGTGGTTTTAATGTTGTTTTATCAAATCATTATATTATTTTCATCGAATGACTGTAATTTTTAGGTGTGGATATATGTGGTTATGTTATGTTTTTTTGGATGTGTTGTGCTTATGACATGTGTTGGCCTAAGCTAGCTAGAATGTGTACATGTCTTCATGATTATGCTTGTGATGATTGTTGGTAGGTGGTGCTAACATGAGGCTATGGATTAATTGGTGATGAGGCACCTTAGAGATAGTATGGATTGATACACCCNCCTCTATGATGCATCAGTAAGGATTTTATCTCAGACCTCATCCTGAGTGGAAGAGCATAGGTGTGTTTGTCCTTACAGCTAGTACATGACATAGGTGTGTTTGTTCCTATCGCCAGTCCTTCATAGGGTTAGTGGTTGCAGGTCACAGGTTGACGGACCCTAGCATTGGTTGGATAAGCAAAAGACTAAATAAAAAACCTGTAGGTAATGGTTGTTATGAGTGCTCATGGCAACATTCCACATGATACACTAAGTATGGATATGCTATCCACCACATGGGTTATGTATATGATAGTATCAATTTATGAGTCATATCACTGATAATATGTATTATGATTGGATTATGGTTGTGTGGATCATGGATTTTTTAATAGTATATCATAGGTATGATGACATAGACATGATAGTGGAAATGCATGTGATGTGGTGTAACAAATATATGATGGATGATGACTGTGGCTTTATTTGTGATTGTATGATGGCTATATATCCTCTTTGATAATGATTATGTTGGTGTTATGGATGATATGATGGATGTATTGTTTTGAGTATTCGTAAGCCTAACAATTATTACAAGTTACCTTGTACCCCATTCCTCTCCTCTAGTGTAGCACTTGTCGACCATCTACCAGGGGAAGTGTAAAGGCTTTCCACTTAGTTGTGTACTGACTTTATTTAATTACAAGTGAAAGGCATAGGAGCCTAGACAAGCATGGAGAGGGAGAGTAGAGGAGGGAAAAATATTTAATGCTCAGTTAATGTATATTTTCATGTACAATAGTATGAACTATATATCATTGTATGAAACTCTCTAAAATCGTATGTATACAATGATGATGTTCATGTGTTTTTGTATTTTAGCAGAGTAGTACATATTTTGATTTATGTAGAGACATGTAGTTTTTTAAATTGAAATGTATGCCTAGTTTTTGATTTGGTATGAAATTTTTTTGCAATTTAACCTTCCTTAATATCATGTATTCTACACATCATTGGTTTTTAGTTATCATGCTTCTATTATAAGATTCCTAGATATCCTAGGCATCACCTTGCCCTAGCTAGGGCAAGGTGTTATAGGATAATGACATAAAGTAGCTAGACATGAATAATATGCCTAGATGTAAGGGTGGTTACAATGCTGATTCTCAACATCACTTTTAAGTGTTCCATGATGCATGTGCCCTACAAGACATAGAAAGTGATTGGTAAAAATTGAATTTGTTCCCAAAGACACTTGTGAAAGAAGCTGAAAGTTGGTATAGATCACTTGAACCAAAATCAATTAGGAGATGGAGTACCATGCTAGAACTCTTTAATGATAAATATCAAAATTATTCACAGGTGCCCAATCTTCAAAAATAGATCTAAGGATGGAAGAAATGGACTTATGAATCCCTTCATGCAATAATGGAATGATACTATTCACTATTGCATAGCTACCGAGGCCATAGATTTTCTCAATGGGAGAAATTGAGGCACATCGTTGATGGGCTCAAAAATAAAACTAGAGACACCCTTGGAGTTTATGCCTAAGGCATATTATTAGAAATGTCTACCCATTGGATACAAAGATTAATCAATCCAGTGGCAAAGAAGTAATACAAATTAAAGAAAAGAGAGTGAACTAAAGAGTACAACAGAGATTCATCCATTCACAAAAGGGATCCAAGAGTATGTGGCCCACAAGAAGAAGAAACCTTGGACAAGGTAATACAAAAGAAAACACTACCTATTCAGAAATCTTTCATTGACATAGTAGCTAAGGTAGAGAAGATGTGGGATTCAGTTGATGAAAAGTTTGCAATAGCCTTAAAGATTATGAAGGAATGAACTAAGCAAGCCTTTTGTAAAGGAAAAGACAAGAAGAAGAAAACAGACTTTGGATAAGAGGGAAAAGTAGCCTTAGTAGATGAATGTTTAGAAATAAGCTCTAAAGATGAGGAAAGATGTACCATATGCCAATACAAAATATGAACCTTTTGGTGTATTTTGATGTGTTCAAAAAATTAAGTAAAATGGAGTCAAAGGTTGTTTACATGATTGTATGATTAGTATGTTTAGGACTACATGATTAAAAACCAAGATGAGCTGAAGAGAAAAAGAAACGAAATATTTAAATCTCAAAGAATAAGTTCACCCATTTTATCTTCAAATGAATATTCAAAGAATGTGGACAAGGACCAGATGCTATACAAGGAAACCTATCATCATCAAAGCATTCGAAGATCAAGAATATTGATAAGGAATGTAGGATTTATCATGCAAAGAAAGATGAGGAAAGATGTCTTTAGGAAGTAGAAGACATCTTGGCAAAATTGGAGTCAACTTAGATAAAGACGTCTTTAGAAATAGGAAGATCTATTTCTTAGAAAAAGACATCTTTCATAAGATAAAGATGCCTTTACAGAATGTAGGCCAAATTTTTAAAAATGGCTTACAAAAGACAAAGATGTTTTCTAGGATGGATACTTCAAAATGATGTCTTTCAGGAAATAAATATGGCTTCATAGTATTAAAGAAAAATTTACAGAGACATCTCAAGCATGAGAAAGATGTCTCCCATGACTATTATTGACCGTTAGCTAGTCATTGTATGAGTTTTGAGATGCATTTAGAAACATAGTAGCTATAAGAAGATTTGATGTGCATTGGGAAATGTGCAAGCCTTGTTGTATTCATTGTACAATCATTTGTAGTCATTGAATTCTCTATTGCTCCTCATTGTTTGATCATTTTGAAATTATAAAGTGTGTTGTACCTAACTATAAAAGGATCAAAAAACTAAGTTGCAATTCTCCCTTGTAATTCTTGTTCTTGTTGCCCTACGAGGTTGATGTGCTTAAGCTTGCCAAGATCCTATGGGATAGTGCTTTTGGTGCTATAATACAACATTTTGTTGTAGAGCTTAAGATTATAAAGGTTTTGAAAGCCCTGAAATCACGTGTCCAAGCCTAATAGAACTTGGTGGGGTTGAGTGAGTGCTACTATTGTACAACACTAAGGTAGGGCTTGAAGACTATATAGAGTGTGAACCCTTCAACTAAATTTTTAGAGCAACAAATTCCAAAGGTGTGCTTGCAATCTACCCTCCAAGTGTGGAGTACCCAAGTTGGGGAACCACATAAATTTGTGTGTGTTCTTTGTTTCATAAAGGTTCAATTTGGGGAACTTATTCAGAACTCTTCAATAAGAGTTTAGACCTAAGGTCATAGCCATGGAGGAGACCAAAGACTTCTCAACTTTGAAATTTGAGGAACTTTAAAGTGCTCTTATCACCTATGAAATAAATCTCATGAGCAAAGGAGTAATCTAAGAAAGACCTATTGCCCTAAAGACTACCTCCAAGGAGAAGGAGTCAAATGACCATGATGAGGGCATCGAAGATGAGATTCATCTTCTCTCAAGGAAACAACAATGATTGCTTACAAGAAGAAACAAAGGGACATCTTGGCAACAAAAAAGACCAAATTTCCTTAAAAGTAGACAAAGAGGAAAAAAAATTTTAAATTCTTCTAATCTAGATTTTTCTTCTATAGAATGTTGGATTTGTGGAGGAAGAGGCCAAATGGCCTTCAAATGTCCCAACAATCCAAGTGATAGCAAGGTACAACTAATAAATAGATCCAATGATGAGGAATTGAAAAAGACCAACTTTTATACAAGTTGGGATGATGGTGAGAAATGGGAAGAATAAGCATGCAATTCTTCAAAGATTCACATCTCATATGCATGGTGCTTACTAATGAAAATTCCTCACATGTGGTTGAACAAGATGGTAATTGTGATAAGAGGTATAGTAAAGAAGAAAATTTTCTTTTACATCATTTGATTAGGAAGGTAAAGAAACCTGGTACTTTCTAAGTTAGATGCTATTCATGCTGAAGAAATCTCAAATATAAAAGTTGATATTCAACAACTAACCTCTTTGAATAAGGATTGCAGCAAGATTCAAGAAGAAGAGACTCCTAAAAATCAACCAAAGAATTTAGAGGAATCAGCACATGAAAATGCAAGCTCAAGCATAGTAAGGTTTTATAATTGTTATAATAAGTATAATATTTTATTTATGTGTAAAAATTATGGTACTATGCAAGCTCTTAGCAATGATGATCAAAGTAGGATTTATGCTTGGTCTTGTCAAAAAGGCTTTGGTAAGATAATTTTGTAGGTACCAACAAGTGAGAATGAAGGGAAGTGGAGCCCTAAAAATAATGCAAAAGGTGATCAAGAGCTCTATCACAAGGAACATGAACAAATAGAAACATTACATACATTATCTAATGAAAGAGAACCTAAGGATGAGGAGGTACTTCATGATAGGGGACCTCACCTCAAACTCCATTAATCTTCTCGTTTTATTAGCAAGCAAGTTAAGTTAAGGTAAGTTTCTATCACTTTTCTTGCTAGTTAACTAGGATAGTATTTGAAAAGTTTAAAATTATCTACATCTTTTCTAGATTAGAAATGGTGGAATAAGTGTCTATAACATTTCTTACATTCATCCATGATATTGATATAATTCGTTTTATCAAGATTTCTAATAGCACTCATAATAAATTCTCTTGAACCTTCATAGAAATTCTAGTTTTATTTCTTATCTTGCATTTAGTCTTGCCATTTATTTGGGACATTTTTTCCATTTCTAAGATAAGATAAACCTCTGAAAATTCTATCAATACTACCGGTTGAAAACCTAGATCCCCACAAAAGAGCTTACTGTTGACCTACAGCTATAGTGTTTTTGTGATATTTGCATAAAGGCCTAAGATAAGCAATACATGTGTAGGGGGAGCCTACTTCTTAATCATCTTGGACGCCAACAATGTAGGGGGAGTCTTTCCAGACTATGGCCAAGAACCACAATCAGCAAGAAAATGACTTCAAGAGGTACTTCATACAAAACAAGATGGAAAAATCTTGAATGATTGTATTTATTGCATATGAGGACTTTAAAAGGTATTTAATGATACATGGATACTTAGTTCTCTTTAAATGATTATGTTTGTTATCTTGTATAGAAAGCAAACTATGCATATTTTTCTCATAGCTTAAATATTCTATTGATGATCTCCTTTTGGTTGAATCTAGAAACACAAGTTGCCATCAAAAAATTATTTCAAGTAGATAAGTTATTTTTTATCTTTTGATCTTTAGCATCAATTTGTGTGTTGGTCCTTCTTATTTCAAATATTATTGTGATCATTCCTTCTTTGGCAAAGTATCTACATGTTCTATCTTTGGTATTTTGTGCTGAAGTTTATTTTTACTTGATCATATTTACATTAGTAGAAAAATTCAAGAAGTATATGAACATATATTAATTAACATGTTTTATTTTTGATCAATGGCAGTGGATGTTGCATTTCCTTGAACAAAAAATGAAATATTCATGTCTCACTCATAGCTTCTTTACTCTCATAGAAATTTTTGGTTAAGTATAGCAATGCAAGTTTTGAATAAGATAACTAGATAACATGCTTGTTCCTACTTGTTCTACCTTTGACCCTTAAAATTGAATGTTTATGGTCCTTATTGATTTAATTGTAGCTCCTTATTTTTGACCTCAAAAGAGCATATCTCAATTTCCTCAATCAAGCCTTAAGTGAAAGATGTAGTACATTCCTTACTACATGTTGAGCAATAACGTGATGGAAAAGTATCCATGTCTATTCTTCCTAACTATTGAATCTAACATCAATGATTTTTCATTGTGACATTGTATGACTAAATTTACCTCATCATAAAGATCTGTTTGTTTGCTAATGTTTTACAAAGACAAATAATATCTAAACATGCCAAGCTCCATGCACTACAAATGTCTTATTGTTTTAGAGATAGGTTGCTTAATTTTCATAACCTTTGCTTCACTTCAGGATTGAATTTCACTTGGAAGGTTTGGTTTTTCTCTTGCCAAATTTGGGGTACCTCTTCATGGACCTAATAACTACATACTTACTATATCTTTTTATGATTATGAGTGATATTTGGCTCTACATATTATTTGGATATTATTCTTCTTTTATATCTTTTCTAATCAGGTTTAAGCACTTTACCCTTTTTTCTATTGTTCAAAAATGAGGAGAGTGGTATGGTTATATTTTTTTGATTACTAACCCATTTTCTTAAGTTTTGAACATCACCAAAAAAGGGGAGATCATGGACCCTTTGGTATGTTTTGATGTGTTCAAAACATTAAGTAAAATGGAGTTAAAGGTTGTTTACATGGTTGTATGATTAGTGTGTTAAGGACTACATGACAAGAAATTAAGATGAGCTAGGGAGAATAAGGAACAAACTGTTTAGAGCTCAAAGGAGGAGGTCACCCACATGATCTTCAAATGAATATTCAAAGAACATGGACAAGGACTAGATGTTGTACAAGCAAAGCTATCATCATCAAAGCATGTGAAAGATCAAGAATATGGACAAAGAATGAAGGATTCATCATACAAAGGAAGATGAAGAAAGATTTCTTTGGGAAGCAAAAGACATCTTAGTAGACTTGGAGTGAACTCAAACAAAGACACCTTTAGAAATAACAAGAAATCTTTCTTAGACAAAGACTTCTTTCATGAGGCAAAGACATCTTTAAAGAATGCAGACCAAGTTCAAAAAGATGTCTTCCAAAAGACAAAGACATCTTCCTAGTATTGAAGAAAAATTCAAAGAGACAACTTAGGCACAAGAAAGATGTCTCCCACAAGCATTATTGATTGTTAGCTAGTCATTGCACAAGTTCCGAGATGGATTTAGAAACACAGTAGCTATAAGAAGACTTGATGTGCATTGGAAAATGTGAAATTTTTGTTGTATTCATTGTATAATCATTTGTAATCATTGAATTCTCTGTTGCTTCTCATTATTTTATCCTTTCAGCATTATTGAGTGTGTTATACTTAACTGTATAAGGATTAACAAACTAAGTTGCAATTCTCCATTGTAATTATTATTCTTGTTGCCTTGTGGGGTTGATGTGCTTGAGCTTGTTGGGATCCTACAAGATAGTGTTGTTGGTGCTACAATACAAGATTTTGGTGTGGAGCTCAAGATGGTAAAGGATTTGAAAGCCTTGAAATCACATTTCCAAGCCTAACAAGACTTGTGGGGTTGAGTGATTGGTGCTATAGTACAACACTCCAAAGCAAGGCTTGAAGACTATAAAAAGTGTGAATCCTTCAACCACATTCTGAGATCAACAAAGTCTAGAGGTGCAATTGCAATCTACCCTCTAAGTGTGTAGTACCCACGTTGGAGAATCATGTAAATTTGTGTGTTTGTTTCATAAAGGTTCAATTTGTGGAACTTTTTCATCCTCCCCTTGTAAGTTCAATGATCCATACAAACATACCAAAGGATGTTTTTTCACAATGGTACGCTTACAAGAAATAAGAGCATATGCACTTAACCTCAAATTTATCAAGAAACGGATGCCCAAACGATTATCTTATCCTCAAGGTAACTACAGCAAAGCCTTTCAACCCATGTACTATACTAGTGAAGCCTATCCATAGCCACAGGAGTAGTACCACCAATAGTGGCGATAGCCTCAATCATGGTCCATGCCACCACCATGACAACAATACCAATATTAGCAACCAAACCCATATGGATACTATGTGCAACATCTAATCTCTCTAGGTAATGCAAGTACTCAAGCTCCATAATACTATTTAGTCGAATACCATAGACCAACACTACCAAAAATAGAATCAAATATCTACATGAATCCACAAGTAGCTATTTCATTAAATCAACATCCCAATCCTTGGCCACCACTACCACCTCCTATAATGTTGGGGGAACTACCATCTCAATCACAACAAAAAGGTACAACAAAGGTGGTTAATATGTAGGAGGAAGTGATCACACATGAACCATAATCAAGGAAATGGTCATTCTTCCAAATAAGCCTAGAAATGTTTTAAAGGATGGGGATTACATATACTTCTAATCCATCCACATCCAATCTTCCTAGAATTCATAAGCTTCCATCATAAGCTAGTGCAAACATCACTACTATCATGCTAACACAAATCATTATCCATTAGATTAAGGTAGGAGTACTTCCACAGAAATGAATAGATCTAGGGTGTCCCTTGATGTACCTTAAAGTAACAATACAAAAATCATGTAAGGCTCTACTAGATTCTAGGTCAAAGGTGAACCTAATCTCTTAAAATATGTATCAGGCCTGGAATCTACCATCATTCAAGAAGAGTAACTTATGGCTATAGCTTGTAGCCAAATCGATCATAGTTCCACTAGGATAAGTGGATGATGTGATCACTACCATCAGTGGCTGGTCTTACCCTACTGATTTTATGGTTATCCGTGTAGGTAAAAATAAGGGACATTTCTTGATCATAATGGAAAGGGCTTAGCTTAGCATTGTTGATGCTAAGCTTATTATTCAAGATTTTTCCTTGGAAATTTTCAAGGAAGATGAAGCCAACATCATTCAAAGATGTAGAGTTTCATGTATCACATACAATGATAATGGGTGTAATTGTGTATAAAGGATATGGGCATTTTAATAGAAAAATACTAAAGTATGTAAGAGATGTATAGAGGAAATATGTGTGTAGAAATGTTTGTATGTGGTAGCCACTCAATAGGAAGGCATCTAGTGGCTAGTTACAGATGTGAAGACAGAATCAAACAAATACATGGAACCAATAGATCAAATCATAAGTGTGTATGTAGAAGAAATTAATAGACTAGAGTTTTTAAGGAAAAGGAACCCCTATTCACATGAAGGTTAGGAAGAAGAAACAAATTGGGGACAATTAGAGATCTCAAATACTATAGAGCCAGAAATGTTATAATTAAAGACCCTATCAAAAGCATTAGAGTATGCCTTCTTAAATAACAAGAAGCTAGTAGTAATAAACACCAACCTGAATGAAGACAAAAAAAAAGTTATTGGAAGTTGTCGACAAGTGGTTGACGGTGTTCACATGGTCCTATGATGAGACCACAAGTATTGATCCCAGAATTTGTTAACATCAAATATATATCGATATAATGATGAAACCATGATGTCAATTCCAAAGAAGGCTTAATCCCAAATTGAAATAAGTAGGATTCATCTATCCTATCATGAACAGTGAATGGGTCAGTCCTTTAGTAATAGTTCCAAAGAAGAGGGACAAGTGGAGAGTGTTAATTAATTTCCAACTATTGAACTCTGTCACATTTAAGGATCATTTCCCTTTCATGTTTGTTGACCAGGTCCTCGATACTATTGTAGGATATGAGTACTACATTTTTCTAGATGGGTACAATGGATACAAGTAGATATGCATTACATTTGAGAACTAGGAAAAAACAATGTTCACCAGTCCATTGGGAATGTTTACCTACAAATAGATGTCATTTGTTCTTTACAATGTGCCCACCACCTTCCAAAGACTCATACTTAGCTTCCTCCAAAAGCAAATAGGAAATGGGATTGAAGTGTTCACGGATGATTTTTCAACATATGGGCTAGATTTTAAATAAGTAGTGGACCGATTAGAGCAGGTATTGAAGTAATGCATGAAGACAAATCTCATGATCTATTGGTAGAAAAGCCATCTCATACTCCAAGATGGAATTGTGTTGGAACATAGAATATCAGAAAGTAAAATAGAAGCAAATCCTAAAAATATAAGAGCCATACAAAACATCACTTAAAGGCCATAGACAATGAAATATGTTAGATCATTTGTAGGCCACATGGGATACTACAAGACATTCATAGAGAATTTTTCAAAAATTGCAAAACTACTATTAGATCTCACTATGAAGGACACATCTTTTGAATGGATAGAGTCTTGTGAAAAGGCATTTGAGACCTTGAAATAGAAGTTAATTGAGACACCAATCCTTCAAGATTTGAATTGGTCCAAGCCTTTTCATATTAAGATAGATGCTTTCAACTATGCGCTTGGTGTAGCATTAACCCAGTTAGATGATCAAAAGAGACCATACTATATACATTGTGCTAGCAAAAGCATCATTGGGATAGAACTAAACTACACCACAATCGAAAAGGAGCTAATGGTAGTCTTGTGTGCACTTGAAAAGTTCAGACATTATGTGCTCAACTACTAGATTTATGTCCATACTGATAATAGTGCCATTTGGTTTCTAATGAACAAACTAGTGGTTAGTCCTAGAGTGATTCAATGGCTCATTATCCTACAAGAATTTGACATAGCAATGATTGATAAGAAAGATATAAAAAATGTTGTAGCTAATCATTTGTTGAGACTTAGATGGGATTCCCAAGACCATACAGAACCTTTGTTAGACCAATTCTCTGATGAGAATTTGTTTATTGAAATTGTGAGGCCTATAGAATCAATGTGGAAGTCATGCATAACTAATTATATGACTTACTAAATAACACAAGAACTTTCCATTGAATGGAGAAAAAATTAGAAAGAGTAATTCCTTCACCAAGTAAAAATATACATGGAAATAAAGTGAAACCTATACAAGATTTATGCAAACGGGATAGTCAGATAGTGTGTGCTAGAATGTGATCAGCAACAAATCCTATAGGATGCCCATGAAGTTCCATGTGGAGGCCACTATGCAAGGTGTAGGATGGTACTAAAATTAATGATGGTAGGATACTTCTAGCCTACCTTGTTTAGAGACACAACTTTGCATAGTCTTGCAAAAGGTGCCATAAAGATGAAGGAATTATGGCTATAAATGAAGGGCCGCAACACTAGATACAACCACTGGAACCATTCAATATATGGAAAATTGATTTTATGGAATCCATCACACCAATGTCAAATGAAAAATCCTATATACTTGTGATTGTGGATTACTATACAAAGTGGGAAGAGGCAATAGCAATAAAAGATTGTACAACCAAGACAACTGCTAAGTTTTTTCAACATGTGATGAATAAAATTAGAGTGCCTAGAATGCTTATATCAGATAATGGAACCCATTTTACTAGTGCTACCTTTAGAAAACTCATGCAACAACTTAGGGTCAAACATAAGTTGACCACACCATATCATCCTTAATCTAATGATCAAGTTGAAGTAACTAACCATGGGATCACTAGAATACTAACTAGGATTGTTAGTTATTTTAGGAAGGATTGGAGCACCAAACTAAATGATGCTCTATGGGCTTATAGAAAAACATGAAAATTATCCATCAATTATTCACTGTATGAGCTAGTTTATAGTAAGTTACTGATGGGATGCGATATCGCATGGGCCATGATATCGCATCCCTCGCGATATCGCGTCTTCCCCTGCGATATCGCGTACACGATATCGCAGTGTGCCATCATATCTATAAATAAGAGGTGACTCTCCCTTATTTCCTCATTCTAGGCTAGACAGTAGGGAAACTTTGGCAAATTGATCACTCCAAAGATAGAATATTTTCCGTGTGCCTGCAGTAGGAGTCCCAAAGTAAATAGATCTTTATTCAAGCAGACATTATACCTGAACACAAGTTTGTGTATGGCAATAAAGACAAGCTTTTCGGATAAACCTTACAGTACATGGAATAGGCTAATTAGGATTTTCTTTATTGTTATTTATTATCTGTTATTTACTATTTTCCTTCTCTCACCCTTCTCTCCTAGTTAGGTGCCTCAGTACAACCACTTCGAGCACGTGCGTTATGCGTGGTGATCCCAACAACGATTAGCGTTTGGTAACCACAGTTGCATCGGTTTAGGGTGTGTACAGTAAGTGGGAACAGATGCTGATGCTAGGAAATTTAGACTTAGTTCATTAGTTAGAGTTAGTAATTAGTTTCTCAACCCTTCACCTTGTTAGCATAGGAGACATAAAACATAAAAGCATAAAAATCATATACCTCAGACTTGCTTAACCATACACCATGACAACTACAAGTCTGGGAAGACAACGAATGATTAACCCTAAGTGTTCCATGGGGCATGTAGGCACTTAGTCTACGGAGTTCAACTGAATTGTGCGTGCTACGCTCGTATTCGTATGGTTGAGTGTAGGGGTATCTCGCCACTCATCATTGGCACCTTTGTCGGGGACTAAGTGTTTGTGCGCTAAATAGAACATAGGATATCAGTCACATCGTTGGGAGCCTAAACAAACCTTCGAGTTAATTAAAGAAAAATTATATAATGGTAAATTAGCACACCGATAATAATGTATTCTTCTAACAAAAGCAACTCACCACCTAGGGATAATACACGAAACAGTCGGCAATCAAAAACACATAACCAAAATCTTCCAAGTCCTAAACAATACCAGATAGTCTATACTCATCCTAATGAGTATATTCCAGAATTTACCTTTATCCTCCATCAAGACGAATAGCTGCGATGGAGAGATTTGCAAGGTAACATTGTGTTACCCCCAAATCGATCAATCCCTAACATGCTCCTCCGTGCTTTGGCAAAGATTGGCATGACTCAGCTATATGCTGAATACGTTGCAGAATATTTTGACACGAGGGATTATCATCTCATAGAAGCACAACGTATCAGGGACCCAAGGCAGGAGAGTCAACATACACTGTTGAAGAGCAAAGGTCTGCACGTCCTTAGTGAAATAGGAGATGAGGAACCCATTATAATTGGTTCTTTAGAAAATGATGTTCCCCCTCCTAATGATGATGAGGAGGTTGGGTATCATAACCTATTCTCAATGATACATAACACTAGTTTTGATCCCCATGAACACCAACTGTTCACAAAGGGAACAACAACTCATGCTAAGGACGGGCACTTAGATCGTCACCACGATCGGGGCTGTAGCAACTGAAGAGAAGGTAAGAAACATCACCATGGTGATGGTTCCCCTTATTCTTCCCCTTCATCTCACCACTCACCCTCTTCTTGCACATCTAGGCACAGCCACCATGAACATAACGATGAGGATAGAGGTAGACAAAATGAGAGACCTCGACGAGAGAGTCGAGAGAGAGGACAAGGGCATGAACAAAGGGAAAGTAGGGAACAACAAAGACATCACAGACATCATGAAAGAGATGATCATGACAAACCCCTACTTGCAACCCAAAGTATGCTTGACATAACAGAGGCAGTAAGAATCCCAACTAGGCATCAAAAGGATAGTTAGATCAAGCGTTTGGACGTGAACAATATCCCACGCTTTGAGGGGGGATACAACGCTGATTCGTAGCATCATTTATAGGTATTCCACGATGTCTGCGCCTTGCAGAACATAGAGAATGAGTGGAAAAAACTTAAGTTGTTCCCTAGGATACTCACTAAAGAAGCAGAGAGTTGGTACCAGTCCTTTGAACCAGAAACCATTAGAAGGTGGAGTATGATGCTAGAACTCTTCAATGATAAATATCAAACGTACTCCAGAGTGTCTAATTTGCATAAGTAGATCCAAGGCTGGAAATAAGGTATTCATGAACCCTTGGATGCTTCCATGGCCCACTACTACACATTGTTACATCATTACCTGGGCCATGGATACACTCAGCGGGATCAACTCCACCACATTGTGGATGGGCTAAGGCATGAAACTAGAAGAACCCTTGAGAATTATGCCCAAGGGAGACTATCATAACTTAGAGCCCATGAAGTACATCGCTTATTGGAATAAGTAGCAAAAGAAGAAGGTGAGCTACAAAAAAGGGAAAGTGTGGAAGAATACAACCATGATCCCTCCCTTCAGAAGAAGGGAGTGAAATTTTGTGATGAGGAGGATGAGTCACCACTCGAAGAGTTGGTGAACAGAAAAAATTTGCCGATTCAAAAATTAACAACAGAAGTATTAGCTAAGGTAGACCAATTGTGGGATTCCTTAGACTCAAGACTTGAAAGTGTCTTGAAAATCATAAAAGAGTCTAAGGAGGAACGAAGTAGTGACAAAGGTAAGACAAAGCAGAGAAATTCAGACCCTGCACATAACAAGGGTAAGGGGAAAATTCCTATCTTCGATGAGGTTATGGGTTCTGACACAGACGATGACAGTGGATGTGAGATCTGCCAATATGACCATCCTAAGGGATGTTTTCCAATCATCTCACATCTACAGGAGTCTGGGGTGTATGCGCTTAATCTGAGACTCAACCAATGGCAAACACCCCGAAGGTTATCTTATCCACAAGGTAACCCAAGGCAGTTCCACCAACCATTGACATACTATCCAAGTGGAACTCCACCACAACCCATTGGACAGTATCAGCATTGGCAATACCCATAGTCATGGGGGATGCCACCGCCAACACAATAGTACCCTTACCGGCAGCCAAACCCATATGGATATTATGTGCAGTAGCTGGTTTCTCCAAGTGACTATATGGGTCACACAACTCCCCAACATTACTACCAAGTTTGGGAGTACTTTAGGAGGACTCCTTCTCCTTCAGGAGACATTCCACATTCATCCCATCCTCCAACTCTATCTACACCTCTTCCACCTGTAATTCCCATACAACCTACTCCAACAATGCAAGGGGAACTTCCTACTCAACCGTAGTAACGTAACGCTGTGAGATCTGTAAATATTCAGCCTGCTGCTAATTCTAGCAACTGTAAAAAGAGAAGACCTTTCTTCAGGACCAGAAGCCTAGACAAACTCTTGCAACAACAAGCAATTGAGCCCATGTACACTCCTCCACCATCTAACACTTCGAAGCACCTGTCAGTCCAACAGAGCTGTACGTATACGGTTATGTTAACGCATACCGTAACTGACTGGATCAAGGTAAGACACCTTCCCAGGAAGCTATCTAACCCTGGGAGCCCCTTAATCTATTTACAAATCGCCAGGAACAAACCACATAAGGCTCTTCTTGACTCAGGTTCCGGAGTCAATTTAATTTCACGAGAAATGTATCAAGCCTAGAACCTGCCCCAACTTAAGAAGAGCAACATTCAATTGGAGCTAGCTAACCAGTCCATCACCATTCCCTTAGGGTTGGTGGAGGATATCATTACCACTATGTGTGGGTGGTCATACCCAGCTAATTTCCTAGTGATTGAAATCAACAACAATAAAGGGGGCTTCCCAATTATAATGGGAAGGCCATGGCTAAGTACAGTAGATGCGTACCTAGGGATCCGCGATCTTTTCTTGCAGATATCTAAGATAAACATATATGGAAAGATCAAGAAGAAGAAAGTTCCGTGCATCACATACAATGACTCAAAGGGTGATGACATGGAAGAGTGTTCAACATTTCTTCCATGTGATCAGTGTGCCCAAGAAACACAAATCCAAAGATGCATGTATGTAGCAACTACACCAGTAGTAGACACCCCATGTTTGATAGCTACTAGGAAGAGCAAACTAATATGCAAGGAATAAACTGAGGAAACTCATGCTAACAACAAAGGCATAGACACATTGGAATATGAGCATCACCAACTTCCACCCCTTAATCTGAGAACATCAATGGGAAGAAGCTGGGCACTTTTACTAAATTCAAATAGACATTCATTATTTCGGATCTCTCCCTTGCAATTTAGTCATGAGGGAGATGGCCACCATTGTTAATCATTAGAGGCCCTCAGTTATTTTTAGTTTTTGTTTTACACGTTTTTGTTTCACATGTTTTTGTTTTACACATATTTTTTTTACACATTTTTGTCTTACATATTTTCGTCTTACACATTTTTGTTTTACATGTTTTTGTTTTACAACATCGTTATATTTTTTTCAATCTTTTTGTGTGTGTGTGTGTTAACTATCCTATAAGTTTGTCACCCAATAAGTGTTCTCCACGATGGTATGAACTGTTTTTCATTGATTGCTAATGTTTGGTTTTTACCTTAAAGTTACGATGTTGATACTAAGGTATGTTTCTTTTGATATGGCAGGCAATGAGTTCACTTTATGCATTCATCCACCAAATTCTATGGTCTATCTTGGGTTGGAAATGTATAGTCCCTTTCTAATAAGAACTCTAACGAATCGGTGACTGGGTACTTCTCAAACTAAGGAAGGACTCAAGGTTTGAAAAGGATGTGACTTCAAGGGAACTTGATGCATTTGTGTTGGCCATTATCTTCGGTTCTTGGATGTTTTCTTCTTAAGTTTTCTTGCCATTCTAATGTTACCCAATCATTGGGAAGCTAAGCCAATAAAAATAAGAAGTCTTTGCATGGTATGGTTCTCACGCATAAAAACACAAAACACAAGAAAAAAAGAGAAAAGAAAGTGAGAATTCAAAGCACACCCCTTAGAAAAAATAATCACTTGGGCTACAAGCACTAGTTATGGAACTAAAAATGTTCCCTCTAACTAAGGCCCTTCTCGCTCTTCATTCTCTCCTTTGTTTCATCAGAATGGTGGTGGATCTTGGAGGAGGCATTCTTGTTATTCAAAAGGATGGTTTGGCCAAATGCATTGATGCGAAGTCACTAGATGTGGTTGGTTTGAGGCTGGAGTTGGAATGATATTTTCCAAGTTACATTAATCATGAAATCCACAAGGGGCTGTACACCACCTTGTTCTTGGGATTCCATTCCATTCTCTTCTCTCCACCCTTCTCTCCACTATTCACCTCATTGCCTGTTGTATCATTAGTGTATATTTTGGTAGATGCATTATTTTCTTTTTGATAAATTCTTTCGGTTAAGACATTAACTCTTGTTCCAAAGGACATTCCCAGAGCCTACGAACTCTTTGAATGTGGGTTTGTCAGGGCATTAAGGGCATGAGCCTGCTTTCGGTTGGACCCACTAGCATTCCTATTTGCTGCACCAGTTAAATTCTTTCCCTTAACATTTTGCAATTAATTTTATTTTTTTCATTTCCATCTTGACATCCATTTCATCGATGTCCTAGTTGTCTCTTTTTATCCATCTTCATGTTCTTATTCTTTTTCCATTCTATCGCTACCGTAGGTTCATGATTAGTCATGGGGGTACAAGGGTCCAATTTTTTCAATTTTCTCCTAACCCCTACACCTTTGGTAGTCATCATTAATATATCTCTAGATCCGTAATCAACCATACCACAACTCAGCCAATGGACTTTTACTAAGGCAAGGTATCCATTACATGATAATTAATCTTCCCTTGCTAATATAAGACTATGTTGTGTGCGCAGATGATGATCATGTAACAACAGACTGGATCTGGAGGGAGCACCTAAATGGAGCAATGTTGAAACATCTTTGCAAGGAATGAGATCGATGATGCACTTACGAATGGACAACGAAAGGTGCAATCTTGGCATTGGCAGCAGCAACACTTCTTCTCTCTTCTCTCCTCTTTTCTCTCAGCTACCAAATAAGGCCTAATGTCAATTTAATAAGGTGTTCACCCTTGTTGTCATGAACACCAGTTTTTTTGTGTCTTCTAATGATGATCTGTTCACATGTCATCCCATTAGTTTCCTTTGAGTCAATAATCTCATACCTTCCTAATATTATTGTAAGGAACTCGACGACGAGTTTTCATTTAGTCATGGGGGTATGATGGGATGCAATATCGCATGGGCCATGATATCGTGTACTTGATATCTCATGGGCCACGATATTACGTATCACATCCCTTGTAATATCGCGTACGCGATATTGTGGTATGCCATCATATCTATAAATAAGAGATGGCTCTCCCTTATTTCCTTATCCTAGGCTAGATAGTAGGGAAACTCTGGCAAATTGATCACTCCAGAGATAGAATATTTTCCATGTGCCCACAGTAGGAGTCCCAAAGTGAACAGATCTTTATTCGAGCAGACATTGTACCTGAACACAAGTTTGTGTACGGAAATAAAGACGAGCTTTCCAGATAAACCTTACAGTACATGGAATAGGCTAATTAGGATTTTCTTTATTATTATTTATTATCTATTATTTATTTTTTTCCTTCTCTCACCCTTCTCTCCTAGTTAGGTGCCTCAATATGACCACTTCGAGCAAGTGTGTTACGCGTGGTGATCCCAGCAACAATTAGCATTTGGTAACCATGGTTGCATTGGTTTAGGGTGTGTACAGTAAGTGGGAACAAATGCTGACGCTAGGTAATTTAGACTTAGTTCATTAGTTAGAGTTAGTAATTAGTTTCTCA
>MNCI01021658.1:941065-981279 GCA_015680685.1 Gnetum montanum
AACAAATAAAATTTCACAAAAATGCTTAACCACAATTCTGCCAATCTACTCATAATTTCCCCTAGAGAGAAAATTCCACATGAAAACTAAAAATAGAATGAGATTCATTAGGTTTTAGAAATAGAAATGAAAAGAAAGCAAATTTGTGTGAATCTCAAACATTTAGGTAAGATAAATTGGACATGATGAAAGACTTTGCAATAGAGCTATTTCAATTCAACCTATGTATTACAAATTGTCCAAACCATTTGAGCCCAATGAGCAATTTCATAAAAACATTCTTATTAAACTACCAAAATGGTTTGTAAATGACAAAGTACAAGCTTGTATTTGGCTAGTTAATTGTCAAGAATTGCAAACAATAGAGCTATTAGAATAATTTGATAATTTCAAGACTAAAATATCAAGGTAATAAAATTTTTTTAAAATGAAGCTATTTCAAGCAAGCCAAAGTATTAAGGATTTTCCTAGATCCTCTAGACTCAAATAGGCAATTTTATAAAGACATCACTATTAAATTACTCAAGAAACTTTTCTAAGACAACATAAGCTCTTATATGGCAAACCTAATAGAAGTCTAGTATTGTAAAAAAATAAAGCTATAAGATGATTAGAAAATCCCAAAATTAAATGTCAAATATAATACTATCTAAACCATTAGCTAAGCAACTTAAAAAAATGAAAAGAAAAGCATGCAGCACTGGCATTCAACTAAGCTCCAACTCATCTCCAAAAAGCGTAGTTAGCAAAATGTATCTTCTTTGTATCCCCTTTTTGTCCCCAAAATTGTAACTATGTTTGTCCCCACACAAGATAGTGGAGAGTGTACTCCTAGAGTGTAGTCTCCAAAATTGCATTTTTTTAGGTACCTTCTAGTCCCCTTAGCACATGCACATGTAGTTGGCAACATAGTCATAGTTTCGCAATCTTGCAAAGTTTGGTAGAGCATAGCAAAGCACAACACCACTAGCCTTAGTGGAGAGCGTAGTTGGATGATAGCATAGCTCCAACCATTCCCACTGCCATGTGGTAGCCATCCCACATTTTCTTCTAATCCTAGGCTATTAAATACTTCTATCATCAACATTTTAGGGGTTGGCAAAAATTTGAGGTGTTGGCAAATTTGGGTTGGCAAGATCAAAGAATTGGCAAACCAAAGGCATTTCAGCAAACTAGAGAGGGGCAAAGTTGCAAATCACAGTAGTCCCATCGTAACTCCACCATAGCCTAGCAGAACACTACAACCACAGTACATTGTGGTGGCCAACTTAGTAGATGTAGACACCTCAACAAGTTCCAATCTTTGTAGCCAAGCACCTTCAATACTATGACTATGCTCTCCACTGCACCTGTTGTACCCCATGTACCTTCTAACCCCTTTGGGTGTTAACTACACTTAACCCCATTTGGGGTGGTGTTTTTCTTCTCTCTATCTTTGCATTTTTAGCATTTCATTTTCATTTTCACTATTTCATCACATAGCCATGCCTACAACTACACTCTCAAGTGATAGTCCATGCATGTTGATGTCCTTGTTTTCACCAAAAAACTTAACTACACTCAACACCATTAACATCATTGACATTGTTTGAACACTTAGCACCATTTCACATAAACATCATGGCTAACCATGTTGCACCCTAGTTACATTTGGTAAGTCCCTAATTGATCGACAAGATCATTCAAGGGATCCCATCTCCACCTCCAGCAGGCCCTCACTTACACATGAGGTTAGCTTGTGCACCCATCCACCTCGGTGTTCCAACTACCAATGTTTTTGTTTGCCACACTTTCTAGTACTAGAAGGAGGACTGAACCATTACGGTTGTCTCACATGATCTCTACATCATCATTACTAGCTTCAGGATAATGTAGACCATGACACCCTTGTGGACCTACTACATGTGCAGTAGTAGTTGGATCTTAGGTCAGTACAAGCATCATCTAATAACCAATTGGTGTAGATTGAACCCATTAGTCAGTTCCTCTAGAATGCCACCTAACAACACACATTCCTATAGTTAGCCAAATTCTAGATGCTCAATAGAGAGAGTCTTTGGCTCTCAGCATGGAGAGCATAGTCACCAAAGTTAGCCATCTTTATGCAGTCTCTAGAGTTAGCCATTTTTCTGCAACCATCAAAGTTAACCATTTTTGCAATTAGCAAAGTTAGCCATTTTCTACAACTAGCAACCTCTACAATCTCCTCTTGCAAATTAATCTGCACACATTAGTTTTGAACAACCTTCAATGTTACTCCCAAGCACACTCACTATCTTGTCCATCTACTAAGAAAATAGGATTAACCACCCTACCAATCTTGCTATGGCAAAGCCAAGGTAATCCCTTAGGCTATGTGGTCAAGATCCTAAGTATACAAAGCTAAATGATGAACAATATAACTTTATGTGCACAAAGATCCAAGAAGGCCTATTTGTAGACCACTTGGACATGGAAGTGAAGCAAGCCTACAATCTTATCCACCAAAATGGATAGGAGTATATCCCCTCCTCTATCTACTTCATCCCACTCAAGGAATCCTACCATTGGATACTTGTCGAGCTTATTCGAGCAAATGAGCATGAAGTGCAAATAGACTATGAGGAGCCCCTACATGGGGAGGAGGATGAGTTCAAATCTTATTCTAAGCATGAGGACTCCTTCCACATCATCTTCCAATGGATAACCCCTAGTCTGGCCCTCCTGTAGTCCTATTTACATGTCTTTCTTGAGATAGTCATAGCCCTGGTGTCACCTTCCAGGTCAATGCCTATGGTAGCAACACACTAGACGTAGCATACACATCATGATGTAGTATCTCCTATTAACTTGCCCTTTGTGGCATTTTTGTAGCCTATCCATTCATCTTTGCTAGTAGCAATCATGCCAACTTAACCTTACATTCACACAGTGCATGTCTCTTAGCCCCAAACAACTCAAGTGGCTTACATCTTGCTTATTTCATCAACACCCTCAATAGTGGTTCAACCTATGCACATGTGACTTTCCCTAGTCATTCTTCCCATAACATAGCCAATGTAGTAAGCACCTTGTGTGGTTCTACAACCTACAACTAGCTCATGGACCACACAACCAACATAGTGAGTAGCACAACCAACGTAACCCCTTGCAGCATCCTAGAACTTGGGTCATGCATTTCAACTAATCCAAACCCTAATAGAAGAGATGAAGCAACTCAAGATTGCCTCCTCTAAAATAGTTAAAGTAGTGGACTTCTACTAGGATGACCCCATAATTCATGATGTCCCGTTGCTGACTCTACCAACTAGAATCCCACTATTCCAATTCACCCAGTACAATAGTGAAGGGAACCCCAACACACAACTAGTGACATTCAGGTCCAAGTGCCTACTACTACTAGCATGGCTACATGCTATCATACATGTTTTTTCCATGTCACTCACTAGTAAGGTGCTAGATTGGTATCATGCATTACCTAGGGGCTCTATCTCCTCTTTGGAGGATCTTTTGAACTAGTTTGTGACACATTTCAAGTACAACTCAAAGCCTAAAACTACTCTGGACCAACTGATGTGGATCAAGCAGGGCCATCTATAGCCCATGCAAAAATTTATCTAACCTTGGAGTGCCTCATTGAATAAAATTCAAGAGCCAATAGCTGAGATGCATCTCATAGCCTTCTTCAAAAATGAAGTCAATGACTTCATCAAGTCAAAACTGTACTACTTGGTCCTATAGTCTTTAAGCCAAGCACTTGCCTAGACTAAAAGCATACAAGATGTAGTAGAGGCTAATAAGAACCCAACCTACATGGCCTAAAAAAACCTACATGCCAAAAAATACAAGGATAAGGGGAAGCAAAGTTTAACCATGGCACTATGGCCAAAGAGGCCAAAACAACCAACTTGGGACCTATGGCTAGAATGCCCAAGGGCCCAACTAATAATAAAGCTACCACCACTAGTACCAAAGCCACCAATCCCCCTACATTTTCAATGGCCACAACACCAGACAATCAAAGGCCTAATTTCAAGCGCAAAGATTACTCCAAATACATTCCATTTCCACTGAAATCATTAGAATTGCTAGATCAACTATTGAAAGCTCGATGCATCCAATATAAGAAAATGTTCAAGGATGCTTGTAAGAAGCATGACAGGTATTACAAGCTACTTAGAAACCCTACCTCGGCAATACCAAATGAGCCTTTGGTTCCAAAGCATTTTAAGTTGAACAAATTTTGTCATTACTACCAATTTTCTGATTATAGCATAGACTTCTTTCTAGCTTTGCAGGATGACTTACAAAAAATGATTGACATAGGTGAACTAGTGCTCGACACTACAAACCTGGTTAGGCTATAAAACCAATCCATGAGGATTTACAATGACCCTCTAAATGTAAATGATGCTAGATACATCATAAATTCTATTAGTATTAATGATGATTTAGAACCAGCACAACAACCATCTGTGGTTCAAGTACCCTCTGGCAATGCAAGGGCTCCTTTAGCCCCCATGGGTTCAAGGCCCCCTTTTGTTGTCAAAGTGCTACCTCAAGCACCTACAATGTCCTTCATGGTTAGGGCCCCATAACATGTTGCAACAACAATATTTTAGCCATCCTTTATCATCAGGGTGCCACAACATGCTAACTCCTCACCTAACCAATGTCATGTAATGGGCAACACATCAGTTCCTTCCTATCCAAGGGCCAATCCTACTGGTAACATTAACAGACCCTCTAGGTGGAAACTTGATAGGCCCCATGAGTGTCTCGTAGATAGGATGATTAGGCAACATCAAGAGCAAAGAGCGCTCGATCCACTGAAACTAGTCCCTCTATCTACAATTTCCATAGCAAAAACAACTAAGGAGGCCATCACTAGCAACTTGCAACTAAGCATTGAGGCCCCCAAATAGGCCAAGCAAGCAAATCCCTAGTCACCTCCCTACAAAATCCATCTTTTAGGATGTATGAAAGAAGTCAAAACCAGTAAAAACACAATTGATGGCAAAGACTTCGTAGACACATTAGCCCAAGTTAAGCAAGCACTAAAGTAGAAGAACATAACATTGAACCTCTATGACCTAATCATGACCTCATCTACCCACTACAAAATGCTAGTGTAGATGCTAACCTCCATTATTGTCATGAAGGAAATCCCAACAAATGAGAATTCCATCCATGTTGTGATGTTGCCTCCTACGCTACAAGAACTAAGCTCCACAACCCTCTTATTTCGTGATGAGGAAATTAAGGTCAACCCTAAGAAGGAGGAGGTCATAATGGCCCTCATGTTTATCACCATATGTGTTGGGTAATGCAAGATTTAGAGGGTACATGTCAATGATAGGGTAGCAACAAATGTTATCCCATACATTATTGCCGATAAGTTAGGCCTTACAAACCAAATTAAGCTAACAAAAATCATATGCTCGAATTCCTTTAGCAAGTCGCACATCATCATTAAGGGTATCGTGATAATAGCCTTCGTAGTAGGGGAGCAATTCTCCACCACTACTAAATTCATTTTCATAGAGGAGATGCTAGGATTTAACCTGATACTAGGCAATCCTTGGCTAACCCAACTATAGGTCATCTCCTCCTCAATTCATTAGGAAATCCACCTTCCATATAAAGGTGGTGAAGTTATCATCCATGGTGATTATGTCATTCCTATGGCTATCAATAACATAGACATGGAGTAAGGGATAAAGGTCGAATTCCCTGATAACACACCTTCAATAGACAATGAAACACATGAGGCCAACGCACCCAAAGAGGTGGTAGAAATCACTAACCTTCTATGAGATTTCCTATGGGAAAAATTGCCCTTCAATGTAGCAAGCAAGGGTTAAGAAGACTATTAAATAGTGCAATCTAGGTTCTACACACCCCCTAATCCACACTAGCTTAGGAAGCAACTACATGACTAAGGCACTCCCTTAGTTCAAAATCACATTAGGAACCTACTCCCTATTTGCTTCCACGCACCTTACATCCTACCTCCCACTTACACTACATTAGTACTGTAGCATATTATTTGCATTTAGCTTAATCACTTAGCTTACAATCTACACTGCCTACGCATTTGATAGCTTAGTTTACATTTCTGCCATTATTGCTTTAATGCATTTGTTTTCATGCATAAAAATCATCAAAATGCATAAAAAATCATAAAATATAAAATTACAAAAACAAGAGGTAATAGTAGATGACCTGTCATGGCCTTAAAACAGCAATGCATGGCCCACCATGGCCTTAAACTAGTGATGCATGGCCTAAAATTATCTCAAAATACCCCCATCAATCCTCTTGTTATGGTCTAAAATGACCTAAAACTAATAATACATAGCCTAGAATGGCCTAAAACTTTCATCGCAGCTCAAAATGGCCTTAAACTAGCAATTGTCATAGCCCAGAATGACCTTAAACTATCACCTTCAATCCCATAATAGTGGCTTGAGATGGCCTTAAACTAGAAATGGCCGCCCCACTATGGCCTTAAACTAGCATGGGGCTTGCAATGCCCTAGTCATACTATTGTCACATAGTCCTAACTTAGTGTATTAATTCATCGTATTATAGGCATGACAAGCACATAGCAAATGACAAAAAAAGATTATACATTATATATAACAAATACATTCATTAGATTTCATGTGAATATCATGTACATAGCATGAGTAGCATCATGTGCCAAAAACATAGTGAAAATAGAAAAAATGTCCAATAGTAGGAGTACATCTGGTCATGCTTAACTAGTGGTGCTAGGTGGGGATGGAGTTCTTCTTCCTCCACTACATCGCTAGGGCCTGCAGCATCACCTAGTACCTACTGCCATAACCACAAAAGAAACACAATTAGTAAGAAAACATGTACTACACAAGCTGACCCAAAAGGTGCAAAAAAGGAAAAGAAAAAAACTAACTTGAGAGGGTCCCACATTGGTGAGTTCTTGAGGCAACTTCCCAAGACTAGCCTCCAAGCATCGAACAATCTTAGCCTTGAAAATTTGTGTCTAGTCCTCCTAGCCAAAGTTAATCCCTACAAGGGTCTTTCCTTTGTGCACAATGATCCATGCATATGGCTCCATTGAAAAGGTAGCAGAAGAAGCCTCTTCAGAAGGGGTGATGATTTGCCTCCTAAGAGAGCCACTTACCACTGTATGCTACATGAGCAACTCATATGCTTGCCTCTTGCCAATCACCTCAAAAAACATCTTGAGACACCAGCATTTAGTAGACTTCTCTTTGTTCCATCGTAGGTATGCATCACGCTCTCGCTTATACTGGTGCTTGTGGTTCTTCTACATTTTCCCCCATTGGTAGACCTTCATGTTTTAATTCTTCTAGTACTTGTTCTTTTGGGTGAGCAAGTCCATCTATAGCCACTACTCTATCAACTCCCATGTGGCCTCATTTTAACCTCTAAGAGCTATTTAATATTAAGAATACTCGATCTTAGAGGTACTCCAGGTCTTGTCTCCCTATGCTCTAGTCTCCAAGAAATCATATCTAGATTGAAGATCTTGGATCTTTGTATCATGGCTAGTCACTCTCTATTGTAACTCATGTACATGTTTCCATAGGTGCTCATTCAAGTACTTGCAAATCCACAATGCCTTCACACAAGAAAGTGTGCACTTTTTCGATGTCTCATACATGTGACAAGACACTTGATCAACTTTAGGAGAGAGGTTAGTGAAGGCATCCACCTTGGCCATCTTGCTTAGATCCCATTGAAGCTTAGGACCTATAAGTATGCAACAATCAATCAATCTTAGCCAAGAACCAAGCATCCAAGTGGTAAAGCAACATAGAGAAAAACAACATCATGCACATACTAAGCTCAAGATCTTCCTATTCCAAGTGATCCACCATGTCCTCAATGATGCCCTCCATGAAGGTGAATTTATTAGGCATGTCTACCCACAGCTCCATGCGGTAGGTAGATGTGGGACTACTAGTAGGAACATTTGATGTTATGACACAATGATGAAATTAGCATAAAATCGAACAACTAAAGATGTTAAAGAAAATAAGCAAGGAAAGATGGCAATCCAAGATAGTTATCTAGCAAGCCCTTAGGTGAGAGTGTAAGGGGCTCACCTAATTGCACACCATTAAACAGGCTATCAAAATTACCCCCATTAGGGTGGAGCAACCCCTCTTCCTCCAACTATCATAGGATCTATGTTGCTTCATGAGGCTCATCCCTATGAGTCTCCCCCTCCTTAGCTTGAGGGGGCACTTCTTCTACTATTGCCTCAACCATTGATTTGGCAGCCCTCTCTCCTATCTTTGTGATTAACGCATATCCATACATAGCACATTAGTATACATATGCACATCATTAGCTGGTTAATAGTATAACATAAAAGAAAAATATAAACATACATTAATATAATATATGCATCTAACAAGTTACACATACTAACTTACAACCTCTACACACAAGCTTTGAAGCCTAATATGAATCCTCTTGCTACTTAACTTCTCAACCTCAAGGGCACCCTCCTCTGTAGGACATGGCCTCTTAATCTTGGCCTTAGATAATCCCATCATCTCTACTATATAGTGATCTATCTTACTCATGTTCTCGGTGCCAACTGGAGGACCCTTGCCTATGCTATCACACAAGTAATGTGACTACCCCACGAGATACTTAGTTATTATGAATAATGACTCATTGATCCCCTCAAGGGGGTCCTACATGTGTGTGGTTGTCAACATGTGCTTAATCCATGGCTTGGAGAGCTACTCACAATCTTGCACAACCCATCACTTGTCATCATGCATAACCAAGAGCCCCACGAACCTTCATAGGTATCCTACGAAGAACACAAAGTGGATGTGGGACCTCACCTAAAGGTTGAACCATAGCCTAGAGATCTCTACATGCACGCCAATGGCTATGTACACAACCCAATTAAACCTTGTACCCTTTAGTAGCACCTCCTTCATCACTTGTTCCTACTCCACCCTAAGGATCTTTTCCTAGGAGAGCAACTTCAAAAAGGTACGAGCGCAAAACAAAGGGTAGAGCTTCCACATCTCAAGCAAAAGCACATCCTTAATAGGTATGCCCTTATGAGATCAAGTGGCCCCTAACTAGTCCTCGATCTTTCCTCTATAGTCTACCTCACTGCTGGCCTTATCGACAATTGGTAGGCCATCAGTAGGAAGGCCAAAGAGGTTGGCAAAGAAGGCCTTGCTAAGGTTAAATACTACTGTCACACTGTGCACTTAAGTGACAAACTACCTAATGTTTCTGCTAAAGGAGTCGATGATGGTGACCATTTCAGCCACTAGGATACTTAGGCTAAGAGACAACATACGTCCATCAGCCTTGCATGCATGAGCTGAGCTGTTAATGCATCTAGAGCTTTATGGCACAACTAGTGTTGTGCACCCTCCACATTGCCATACTTCATGATGAGGGTGACCTCTGTATGGCCTGTAGTGCTCACTATCACCTCATCTAAGGTAACCATCACTGAAACAAAGGCAAAATAATGCTAGCATCATGAAAAGGCAAACTAATAGGCATACATGAGCAAGCACATGAGCTAAAGCTTACATACACGACACAAATGGTGTACAAAGTGGGAGTGATGCTGCAAGCATCTCCTAGAGGTTAAACTCATCGGTATCCCACTCCTCATCAAACTAGCCATGAGTCCTACATTACTTATATGCTTTCGGGTATCATGTAGGGTAGACCTCCAAATCGGACCCCAACTACTCAAGCATAATTGCCTAGAAATTTATGCTAGAAGAGAATACCTCCAAGGCAACATGGGTCAAGGCTAGAGCATCCACCTCATCATGCAAGCCCTCATCATCAACTCTGAACCTAGCATGAATCATGAAGCGTTACCAATTTGACATGAACCAGCAACAAAGAAACACTATGGAAACTATGAAAGCACTTACCCTCCCATGCAATAAATATTTCTAGGTGGGTTCTAGAATAGGATGTGTACCTGCAGTGCAATAAAAAGGGTGTTTCTCTTGTTGTAGCAACCAAACCCCATCATGTGCCATATCCTAGATAGTTGTTGTGCACTTCTAGGACCTCTACCAAAACCACCTACCCCATCAGTGCTAGCAGTAGGCTCATCCAAAATGAACCTCAAGCTGCCCTGGGTAGCAATGTCTCTGTGCTAGCGCTAGCAATCTCCACTACTAAGTGTGACCACATGATCATACTAAACTAGTACAACAAGTATTATAGAAACTCAAAATCCCCTAGTTGAAACCACATTTCCTGATGACCCATTCACATATCTAGTGTAGACGTGTTAGGGACGGGTTTGTTCATTCAGCATAAGATGCCCACAAGCTCCACTATGATCAAGACAGGCTTTAGTAGCACCCTACAACTACCAAGAAATAAGAAAAATGTTAATATACACACATAGATGTAAATTCTAGCATTAAATTACTACAATAATTTAGCAAATAAATACTATACAACATGCATTAACAAAAAATTATTAATTTTGGTAATACACTATAGTGCCCTACAGGTATAGGACATCAACCAACTCATTTGATGCACCTAGTAATCACTAGGGTACAACGCATTTTCATAGGCTTAGCGTTACATTTTATAGGTTTAGCATCATGCATAGTTTACAAAATTTTGGCAAATTTTTTCTAACTTCAAACTACCTTATTGAAGAGCATAGTCCAAAAAATCGCAAAAATTTTCTAACTCTGGATTGCCTTCATGGAGAGCATAGTCCCAAATTATGAATTTTCTAACTTCCATTTTGTTAAACACTTGGCGTCAATGGTGCTTCCAAGGCATGGCGAGGGTAGTCCTAGCTACAGCAATGGAGAGCACAGCCTCATGCATTGACACCCCACCAGCCTTCACATGCTTCCATTCCATCATCCTCTACACATTGTCCCTTGTTGCAATGCTACACTCACTCCTGCCATGCACCACACCCACTACACCATCATGTCACTATGCTTGTCCTACCTACTGAGCCATGCCCTCTCTTCCTCCTCCATTTCCGCTGCCCTAGACCCCCAATATAGATGAAAAAGAAAAAGAATAGCCATAGCACATGGTAGTAGCCACTCCCCCTACGATGACACCATGACCCTTGTGGCCATGGCAACCATGGTCCTCCCCACACTTGCACTACATTTCATGTGTGCAATGGCCAACTCCCCTACCTACCCCAAACAACCTAAAAAAAATTGAACCCCTACCATGCGCTAAATAGAAATAAAAAAAATTTCCAAAGTAGAAGCAAAATGCAAGGTAAATCCCTACTGTGCCCCTTGCCCTATAGCAAGCTGCCCTTAACCATTACCAAAACCCAAATGCCCAACCCATGGTGCTTGCCCTACACCCCAAGCTCCTGCTTACCAAACCCTACACATGTGCACTTCAAAACATCCATAACAAAATTCTCCCATTCAGTTGCATCAAAAAAGAAGAGAAAAAAATGCAATCATAGCCATAGTGGCACATATACCCCAAAAAATCCCTAAGCACTAAAATATTTGCATGGCCCTAATGGCCGTCATATTCCACACAGTGGTAGCCATTTTCGTCACGGCCACACCACGCACAATAAAAACCTTCCACACTACAAAAAAAACCACCATTCAAAACCCTCCCCACCATCATGCCCCCTAGCCATGCTATGTTAAAATAGTGCATGGTGGTGATGGCCACTACCATGGCAAGGCATGTCACAAAACTACACTCCCAAATCCTTGTTAAAGACACCAAAAATGAAATAAAAATGAACAAAGGGGAGAGCATAGTCAAGGTACTTGGCTAATGTCGATGGCCTCCTCTCCTCCATGCATGCCTATGGCAAATGGTCCAATGCTCTCTTCCCCTCGGTGATGTTTGTCAGTCCTGGGTGCAAGCATCCACTCTAGCATGTCATTCTCCTCTAAATACGCTCTCCATTAATAGCATGCAACATTAATGGAAAAACTACACTTTAGATGTTGTATCTAAAAGCAGCAAAATGACAACTTACTTATGGTAAAATGTGCCTATGTACCCTTCTAGGACCCACCAACCCAGGACTATGCTCCACACTAAATGCCCAATGGATAGTGTAGTTGGGTGAGAGCATAGTCACCCATACTTGGCCAAAATTTTAAATCTTTCATTACCCTATGAAGGCCTGGGCCAATTCCACTTACCAAGCATAACCAACCTTCCTCAAAATGGCACAACTAATGTGTCCATGATCTAGTAAGACATAAAATTAGCATGCACACAGCCTACCGAGGCCTAAAACTAGCACAAACATGCTTACCTTCCTTAATAGCTTACGTGCATACTCAGGAAAATTTCATTGCATTACTTTTTATTCATTTACGCATATTCACTTTATTAAAACAGGTGTTGCTTGATGTTTTTTTAGTTGGTTTTGCATGAATATGACATAGCTATGCACAAACAGATCTACTTGCCTTTGATCACTATAGCCTACGACAATGGAGCATTTATGCTTACTGATAAAGATATAAATGAGTTTGCCAATCTAGTGAACCATTTGTACCTAAAGTTGTACAATGCCTAGCAAGTAGTGCTGCACATCAATTTAACATGGTAAGAACTCATCCACTATGACATTAAATTAGCATAGCTCATTTTCTACAACATTAAATTGGCTTAGTTCATCTACTACAACATTAAACTGGCACAACACTCATCTACTACAACATTAAAATGGCCTAGTTCATTCACTACAATGTTAAACTAACATAGCTCATCCTTAGGTCACAACATTAAATTGAAACAACAGCTCATCCACTATGATGTAAAACTAGCATAGCACATCTACTATGATGCTAAACTGGCACAACATTTGTCTACTATGACAATAATCTAGCACATAGCAGTCTGTTGGGACTATAAACTAGCACACCATGGTATGCTAGGACCTTGAACTAGTAGGGCTATGGTCTATTAAGACCTTAAACTAGGTTCATGGTCAGCCACACATAATTTTGCAAGCAAGCGAGTGAGTATAACTCTAACTCCACACCCCCACCCCCTCTCTTCCCTTGCCACCCCCACCCCACTCTTTTCTATGCCATGTAGGTAGGGATACTACAGTCCTAGAATGGAGCACCTACAACTGGCATAGCCTTTGAAGCACCTGCAGCATCATCACCTCCTAGCATTTTATTAGCTTTTCAAGCACTTGCAACTAGTCCAACTTGTGGAGCACTTACAACATCTTTGCCCCTAGCATTTTATTTGCATTGTGTCTTGTGTGTCTTTCTTGTCTTCTCAAAGTTGTGTTTATAGGATAAAGCCCTAGGCAATCGTGCAAAGATGCATCTCATAGTAATAGCAAGTCACCATAGTATTCTGATGTGCATGATTAGACTAGCTAAGCCACTTAAGAGTGCACATCCCTACTACCCTATTATAGCCCACCTACACCCATCCCTATGTCTTGATACTTTTGCATTCCCTTGCATAGTCAAGATTGCAAACCCCTCTAATGCATACGTGTTGTGACTATATGGAACTCTCCTCAAGTCAAACCATAGAACCAAAGGTGGACGTAACACAAGTCATCTCATGGAGAGCCTCTATTAGCTAGTCAAAGCCCATGTGGATGTAACACAAGTCATCCTAGGGAGGAAACACCTATCCTAGAAATGCAATGCAATTTCACAAACATCAAAGAAAAGCCCATCTAGTGGCACATAGTCCACTTGATGAAAAGCATCTCATAATTAGCATTTGGCAAAGTGTAGAGGCCAAAGAAGGTTCACCCCATAGTAGAAAAAAAGCAAGTAAAAAAGTTTTAAAAAGCACTTTCTCAAGCAACCCATCAGCAAATTAATTTCATAATTAGCTCAACCCTGAATCCACACTGACTTTCTCATGAGCATTATAAATGAGAGGTCAACATTTTCAAGGGAAAGCCACCCTTGTGCCATGGTCACCATCAATCGTGCTAACCCCACATCCTACATCATGACACCTTATTGCACCTCATCTCTTCTTTTATCCCCAACAAATTATCTACAGCTTTTACTCCTAACATACCACTATCCACAACACTCTTGAGCATGGTGCAACAACCTTTGATCAGGTACTGAAGTGCGATGTTGGTGCTAGGTCTAATGTGGTATTTTGTTGTTCTTTGTTGATGTCTCTTGGGCCATTCCTTCAAACATCAACAAAGAGGGGCCAATGAAACACCATCAAATTTAGACTTTGGCATCTCGAGCATAAACTTTTCTAAGTGCTAAGACTATGCTCTCCACTCTACCAGAGCATACTCAAGTGTAGTTAACATGAAGGCACAATTTTTGTAGATTTTTGTAAGTATTGAGACTATGCTCTCCACTACTCCAAAGCATAGTCAACACAAAGGCCAGTTTTGCAATTTTTTCTAAGTGTTAAGCCAGCCACTGCAAAATTTTCTAGGTGCTGAGACTATGCTCTCCACTGCCCTAGAGCATAGTCAAGCATAGTTAGCATGAAGGCCCAGTTTTTGCAAATTTTTTCTAAGTGTTGATACTACACTTTCCACTAGCCCAGAGCATAGTCAGGCGTAGTCAACTAGAAACCAATTTCTACAAGTGTTGACAAGTACTAGGACTATGCTCACCCCTAATCAAGAGTGTAGTTAGCTTGTTGTGAAGAGAATAGTTAGCACATAGCCATTTTTTGCAAAATATTTCTAAGTGTGGGACTACACTCTCCCCCAGTTCAAAGCATAGTCAAGCATAGTCAGCTAGAACAACCTCCAAAGGCCTCCACAACACAGCACCGACATTCAGCTCAGCTCCAACTCATCTTTGACAAGTGTAGTTAGCAAAATGTATCTTCTTTGTATCCCCTTTTTATCTCCAAAATTGTAACTATGCTTGACCGCACACAAGATAGTGGAGAGCATAGTCCAGAAGTGTAGTCTCCAAAATTACATTTTTTTAGGTACCTTGCAGTCCCCTCGACACATGCACATGTAGTAGTCTCATAAAGTCTGGTAGAGCATAATAGAGCACAACACCACTAGCCTTAGTGGAGAGCATATTTGGATGATAGCATAGCTCTAACTATCCCCACTACCACGTGGAAACCATCTTGCATTTTCTACTAATCCTAGGCCTATAAATACCCCAATCCTCAACATTTTAGGGGTTGGCCAAAATTTGAAGCATTGGAAAATTTGGGTTGACAAGATCAAAGCATTGACAAACCAAAGGAATTTTAGCAAACTAGAGAGAGGCAAAGTTGCAAACCACCATAGCCCCACTATAGTCCAATAGAACATCACAGCCCACGATACACCATGGCAACCAACCCAGTAGATGCAAACACCCCAGTAAGCATCAGTCTTTGCAACTAGACACCTCTAAGACTATGACTATGCTCTCCACTATGCCTGTTGTACCCCATGTACCTTCTAACCCACTTTGGTATTCAGTACGCTCAACCCCATTCAAGGTGGTGTTTTGCTTTTCTCTCTCTTTACATTTTTAGCATTTCATTTGCATTTTTTGTTGTTTCATCGCATAGCTACACCTACAGCTATGCTCAAGCTGTGGTCCTTACATGTTGACATCCTCGTTTTCATCGAGAAACTTGACTATGCTCAACACCATTAACACTGTTAAGACCATTAACACCGTTTGAACACTTAGTACCATTTTGCATCAACATCACGGCTAACCATGCTGTACCCCAATTACATCAGGTAAGTTCCTATTCCATCAACAAGACCATTTAGGGTGCCTTGTCTCTACCTCTAGTAAGCCCTTAAGCAGACATAGGGTTAGGATGTGCACCCATCGACCTCAGTGTTCTAGTCACCAATGTTTTCAATCACCACATAAATGAGAAACATATTCAAGTGGAAAAGGCAAAGGTGAACGAGACCCTTCAACAACTCCAATAATGATGTGAATTATAGTATCCCATCATTGATGGGATTTATTAGTATAATAAAGCAAAAAATTGCCTAAAAGAGTTGCAAATAGAGAAAATACCAGAATACATGGAGCTTGCCAATCTCTGATATGTTAATCTAGCTATATTGATTGTCAGACGACCATAGTCAAATCTCGTACTTGTTGTATAAGGTCAAGTTCAGGCACCACAAGGACACCAAGTAAAAGCTTATGGTGGAAAATGTTGAACTCAAGGTTCTTAAGAGCAAATACACTAATTAGAGATCTGCTGCCAAGAACCTGGCCAAATGAATGAATGACTACTAGGAGCTGCAAAACGTAGTCAGGGCACTCGATATCGAATGAAAACAATTTTCTTCTTGGTTTGTCAATGTTAAGGGGTTGTTCCCAGTAATGTCCTATACGTGGGATATCCCCATTCTAGCCCACATTGACGATGATGCATGGACTATGAATGATCCTTGGAGCAAGGAGGAGAAGATGAAGGCATTACTAGATGCATTTTGCCTTCCACTGAAGGTTGCAGTTGCATCAAGACAAGCATAGCCACCTCAGCCATCGCACTTGCTTAAAGCTGGTGAAGTTCCTTTAGAACCTCAGGAGCCTCCACTGCCTGGGACTATTTGATCTTCTCAACTGCCTTCATGCCATCAAAGGATGTGTTGTCTAGTTTTGAGTAGTCATGTCATGGTGTTCAATTTTGTGTCATGAACACAACAATTTTTGTAATGTTGTTGATTTGTACACTCAGAAACTTAGTTTTGTTATGTCAGTTTATTATGTTAATAGTTAGTCAATAATCCCATACCTTCCCAATTTTTGTAAAGGAACTCAAGGACAAGTTTTCATTCAGTCACAAGGGTATGATGAAGTGTCAAAGTGTCACATTGATAGGTCACCCATCCAGAAATCTCAAAAGTTACCAAAGATTATTAAGTCATATCAAAATATTACTTTGTTGATAATATTACTTTAATTTTAAATTCAATGAAAGTATTGCAAAAAATTCATAATACTCTTAATGACTTTTATTGACATTTAGGAATAAAAATATTGTCCAACAAATAAAAATCATGATTTGTGACATACATAATAAGATGTATAATTTTACTAAATGACATGAACATATGGAAATAATTCTCTTACAATATCTTACCTAAGAATACTCCTGCAATTACAAACGGGATTATTGTATTATTCAAAGAGTTACAAGTAGTATGAAAGCTTATGCAAATTAAAAGTCGAATGTAACAAAGAATCTATTCTAGATTGGGATATTCAAAAAAAATTTATCATTCCATTAGTCAACCTACTACTCTTTATGGATGTATTATATGGAAATATTACAGTTGGAAATTTGGTTGGTTTGTTCTAAATGTTACTAAGAACACTTGGTAGTTTTCTTAATGATGTTTTCAAAACTCATAGCATGTATATTTCTACTATTCAATAAATTCAAAGGGTCTATAAAATGAATAAAATTTTAGTTTAAGTTTTAATTTCACAAATTAAGAATTTAACATTAGGTTAAAACCTTATTCTTACCACATCATTAGGGTTAGGAGATGGTGTTGGAATATGAGATAACTAAAACCTAGGTAAATATGATATTGGAACCTGGTGTGTAAGGGAAGGGAAGAGAAAGAGTGAGTTAGAGGAAGTGGGCTATGATTTTGAAGGGTTGGAACTCAAAAATAAGTGAAACATAGGTACACCCTAAGATATATAGTCTAATCAAAACTTTATATAACATAGCACTATCCACAAGAATCAAATGCATGACCTAGAGCTTCCAAATCAAGTGTCTTACCACTAGGCTAACACCTCATTATTATGGTCAGGGAAATTTTTTATGGGCTATCTACATTCATATATCCTAAGGGTACATATAATCTTTTAATACTATTACCTAATAAGCATGAAGGATCCTTAGAAATAAATATTTTTAAATATTCACAACTTAAAAACTTATTGCTGGGATTTGGTATTTTTATGAATTTAGATGCAATGTAGGAAGAAAGACTCTAAAAGTCCAAATCATCTAAGAAAATAGAATTTTTGTTCTTTAAATGCTTAAAACCTTCTAAAATGTTGGGAAAAAGGAGGGGAAAAGCTTGAGTTGAGTCAGCTACCATGGCATCAAAAGTGTTTTTTGATGATTCGATATATGATGGAAGAACTAACATTTCCAGAATAAGAGTTTTGTGGATGAGAATTTCAAATTACCCTTTAAAACACTAACACATTTTTGCAAGAGCATGTAGAAGTGTTTTGGTATCATTTGCAATCAGGATTTAGCCTAGCATCAAAGGAACATGCTTAAAAATAACATCAAACAATTGCATTTGGCATCATTGCAGTGGTTCATAAAAATTTTTCTCTTTAATTAAAATTTATTGCATTTTCCAAAAACCAATCATATGAACATACAAAAACTTATTATTCTTTTTATTACATTCAATGAGTCCAAAGGATTTAAGAATAAATGAAATTTTAAGAGTTTCAGTTTCATAAAGGTTAAAATAAAATGTAATATAACTTATTCCAGTATATCCAATTCATGTTTAGGGGTGTTGGAACCTAAAATAAGTGAAACATAGGTACACCCCAAGATATATTGTCCAATTAAAACTTTATATACCTTTGCATTGTCCACCAAATTGAAGCCATGACCTAGAGCTTCCAAATCAAGTGTCTTACCAATAGATCCAATTCATTTGTAATTAAACTATTGAAACATAGGTATATCTAAAGATATATAGTTCATATAGAGCTTTTTATAAGTCAATGCATGACTTAAAGTTTCTAAGTCAAAAGTCTTACCACTAAACTAATACCTCATTGTTAAACTAGGTATTATAAAACATACATAGATATAAAGTATTTCAAATTAAATTACATTTCAATGTATAAGTACTCACAAATATATAGTAGTCAAAATAAAATAGAAATTTATATTTCCAACCCCAATATTTATTTGTATAAAAAAATTGTACTAGTAACGATTTCCTCTCAAATTCTAACCCTGCATGTCCATGTTCATTTACTTAAAAAAATTATAATAGTAACATTTTCCACTCAAATTTCAATCCTACATTCCACTATAGTTTTCATAGATACATGTTCATTAACTCTAAGAACCTTTCATTTAGCATTCAAATGTTTCTAACCAAGAGTAAGAGTTAGAAATGGAGGATGGAAAGGAGTAGATGGTGTCATTTGTAGTGCTAGTAGTATGGTCTTGTTAAATGTTCTTTATTTGGCATCTTCATTAGAGGAAAGGAAATGCCTAGTTAGTCATCGTTTAGGCATTTTGTTAATGGTTGGGTAGTTAAACGTTTGTTGACTTTTGTAAGCCATACACTCTTGGCCACCTTATATATAATCTAGTTCAATGTTGTCGTTGCCTTTGCATGAAGCTTCTCTTTTCTTTTTTCTTTTCTTTTTTGTGTTTCTCTTTATTTTTTCCACCCTTGTCTTCTATTATTTTTTTTACAAAGCTTTTATTTATGTTATTTTACTGTTTCATTTGGAAGTTGTTGGATAGAATGGTTTGTTGTAGATGCTTTCTTTTATTCTAGCTAGCTTCTTTCTGCAATTGTTTTAGCAATTAGTTTTCTTTGTTGGAGATTTTCTAAAGTTTTTTTGTAGGAAGAGAGAATTGATATATAATGTATAATTTTAGAAGAAGGTTAATTAAAGATATACTAGTAGATTAGTTTTTGTTTAGCATTCAAAAATTTTTGGCTGAGAGTAGGAATTAAAAATGGAGAATGGAAAGGAGTAGATGGTGTTGACTGTAGTGTTGGTAGTATGATCTTGTTAAATGTCCTTTATCCAACACCTACTTCAAAGAGAAGGAAAGTTTGGTTGGTTTTCCTTAAGAATTTTATTGTTGACTTTTTTAGGCTATACACTCTTAGCCACCTTATAATATATATATATATAATTTAGTTCAACGTTGTCACTACCCTTGCATAAAGTCTCTCTTCTTTTTAATTTCTCTTTGTTTTTTGTATCCTTCTTATTTGCTCATCTACCTTTTCTTTGCAGTTGCTTTCATTTGTTTTCCTTAGTCTTTTGTTTGGCAAATGTTGGATATAGTGCATTGTTGGAACCCAAAATAATTGAAACATAAGTACATCCCAAGATAGATAGTATAATTAGAACTTTATATACCTCAACATTGCTCACTAGAATCAAACTCATGACTTAGAGTTTAGATTCATTATTTACATGTTTAAGTTAGTGATTTGTATGGGGTTGGATTCATAGAATTTTTTAATGGTGTTTTATTATATGGGGGATAGTAAGGTATTTATTTTTATATAAGTTATTTGTTCAATTTGGCAAATTGTTTAGGGGGTGTGAGTATTCTGTTGTTGTTCTCATAATAATATATGTAGTATTAGTTTGTTTTTTTATAATTATTATAGATAGGTTTGTAAAATAGTTATTTAAGGGGTGCATACATTGCATATTTAGGGGTGTATATATATATATATGGGTACTATATAAGGAGTACATATTGTGGTGTTACTTTTTATTAGATAGGTTATTTAGTCAATTCTTGTAGTTGTTTTTGTCTTTCTGCAGGTTAGTAAAAAAGTATAGTTTTTAGTGGGAAAGGTAGAAGGCTATAGGGGTTAAAAAAAAGTAATAGTAGTATTTAAAAAAAAAGTGTTTCATGTTTTGCATGACAGACATTTGTAAAAGTAGAGAGTGTTTCATTTTTTGTATGACACAAGTGTTTTCATTTTTTATGTGATGCCTCCAAAAAGTCGAGAATAGGCCTTAAGCATTACAACTTTTAGCCAATAGAAGTAGAGAGTGTTTCATTTTTATGTAACATCATAATACAACATCGTAATAGAAGTATAAATTTGAATTTCATCATAATACAACATCGTAATAACGATGTCATATCAACGATGTTATTAATACAATGTCATCACTCATGCTACGTCATCATTGATACAATGTCTCGAGATGTGTGTAGGCCTATAAATATGACACTTGGGCACACAATTCAACAACTTTTAATTCCACACCTTACCCAAACTCTTGCAGTTTTGTTCCATAGTTGTAATAGAGAGTAAATGCTTGCAATGTGATGTTAGACAGCTGATCAAAGTCTTTATTCAAGTAAATTATATTTTGACATAGTTTATGCATGGTAATAAAGATTGAAGTTATTTTCCATCATTGTAGCATCACTTAGTTTCCTTTATGTTTACTTAGAATAATTTCCTTGTTTTCTTAGTTACTACTATACTTTTCAAAGTATTTTACTTTATTTGTTTATGAGTAGGTGGTATGGATAGGAGTGGTTTCAACTGTTAAGTGTAATTATATGGTCACCCAGTAGTGGCATTGCTTGGTTTGCCCAGTAGTAATTCCACTTAGAAATCCCAGTGATAGTTACACGAGTCTAAGACATGAATGGCAAACTAGGAGTAGATGTCCATTTCTCTAGGATAGGATAGATTTACATTCCTATTATTACTTAGACTTAGGATTTAATACTCATTTCCACCATGTTATCTTTAGGAGCATTAACAGCCAAAACAACATCAATAATCATATGCCTCACTAAGGGCTACACCATACACTAGGACTTCACTAGCTTAAGATGGGAAGACAACCAACGTGAACTTAAACTCAACTACTAACATAATAAGATTGCCCATCTATGGGTTACGATCTAGTCACATGTTGGCACTCACGACTTGTATGGTAGAGTGTTGGGATACTCCACCACTTATCCATAATTGTTTCATTTTTTACATGATGCCTCCAAAAGGTCTAGAATAGGCCTTAAGGCTTATGGCTCTCAACCAAAAATGTTGGGAAAAAAGGGGGAAGGAATTTTGAGTTGACTTGGCTACCATGTTGAAAGTGTTTTTTCGATGACTTGATATTTGATAGAAGTACCATTTCCACAACAAGAGTTTTTATGGATGAGAATTTTAAAGTACCCTTTAAAACTTCGACACATTTTTGCAAGGTTGTGTTGGAGTTTTTTGGTATACTTTGTAGTTAGGATTTAGCTTGGCATTAAAGGAACATGCTTAAAAATAACACTAAGTAATTGTATTTGGCATCATTGTAGTAGTTCATAAAAAGTTTATGTTTTGTTAAACTTTAATGTGTTTTCTAAACACTTATCATATGAACATACAAAAACTTATTATTCTTTTTATTGCATTCAATGGATCTAAAGGATTTAAGAATAAATGAAATTTTAAGAGTTTTAGTTTTATAAAGGTTAAAATAAAATGTAATATAACTTATTCCAATAGATCCGATTCATTTTTAGGCATGTTGGAACGCAAAATAAGTGAAATATAGGTACACCATAAAATATATAGTCCAATTAGAACTTTATATAACTTAACATTGCCCACCGGAATTCAACCCATGACCTAGAGCTTCCAAATCAAGTGTCTTACCAATAGATCTAATTCATTTGTAATTAAACTATGTATCGAAACATAGGTATACCTTAAGATATATAGTTCATATAGAATTTTTTATAAGTAAATGCATGACTTAGAATTTCTAAATTAAAAGACTTAACACTAGACTAATACCTCATTGTCTAAACTAGGTATTATGAGAGTAGAGATACAAAGTGTTCCAAATTAAACTCACATTTCAAGGTATAAGCACTCAGGGACATAAAGGAGTAGTCAAAATAAAATAAAAAGTGGTTTTGCTAACCCCAATATTCTTTTGTTTGAAAAAAATTGTATTAGTAACGTTTTCCATTCAAATTCCAACCGTGCACGCCCATGTTCATTTTCTTTTAAAAAAATTATTATAGTAACGTTTTCCACTCAAATTCCAACCGTGTACGCCACTACATTTTTGGTAGATGCGTGTTGATTAACTGATTACCATTAGACGACTCTCGTTTCGGCAAAAACAGCTCATTCAAGGCCCACAAATCATTTGGAATGTTTTCAGCATTTAAAATCTTTTGGAATCTTCACCATGGTTGATTTATTGCATGGAAACACAAATCATAACGAAATTTAATGCTCCTTTGTGTTGTCGCAGGGCTTATCTTCTGAGATATTCATCCGTGTACGCCTGGAGATGTTGCTATATGGCGATTAATCGGCGGTTGGACTTTTATAACGAGATGTTGCTCAAACCAATGATTTTTTACACGGCGTTTACTCACGGTTGGACTTTTATAACGAGCCAGTTTGATTCGCGATTTAAACTTTTCTAATTTTTTCTGATTTATCTTCATTAATTGCATAAATTTAGGAAAATTTTTATTGATCTGTGATTTAAATGAAATTTAAAACAAATATTATTTAAGATAAAAATATAGAATTAGAAAAAACAATAGAATAAACAAAGAAAACAACCTTAGATCACAGTCTATTTTACTGGACTTAGTTATTGAAATTGCAAATTCAAACTTAGTTATCGAAATTGTAAATTATGGTTTTCTATTATAATTGTATTGCAGGTTTTAAGGCTTGTTAATGGATTGGTAATTGCCACCGCAACACCTCACTGCGAGCCATAGTATCACATCAGCCAATTTTCAGTCTAAGATTCATCGTCCTCGAAGAGGAAAACAACTCACATGAAAGATGGTACTTGGGAATCTGGTACGAAGGCCTTCCTAACAAGAAACAGAGAGCAGCCACTGCTGGATCCATCTTTAGCGGTGCTGAATTTAAACCAGCATGGAAATTTGCTTCTTTCGCAAAATGGCTTGGCCGTTTGGTTCATCTGCGGCCCTTCAAAGCCTGCATCTTCTGCCACTCTCCAAGAAGACGGTACGTTAAATTTTCAAACATAATTCACGCTCTGGATCCGGCTTTTGCTCTTTCCTCGATGGCCCGTACAGAAGAAAGCATTGCGCTTGCTTGTTGAAGCAAGAATTTGATGGGTTTTCAAACACGGAATTGGTGGTTCTGGACGCTGCAAATAGCTCAAACATTTTGTGGCAGAGCTTTGACGAGCCGGGGAACACGTTGCTACGGGGAATGAAGCTCACAGGAAATCGGAAGCTGACAGTATGGGCATCGGAGCACGATGCTTCCCCTGGACGATTTCATCTGCAAATTCGTGAGCGTTCTCTGGTTCTCACGGAGAACGAAACGTCCGATCATGGGAGTATCATCAGCAACGGCAATTTAGGACATCTTAATTAAGCTACTGGCCAGAGCCACGGTCCTTCGTTTACTGCGAAAACTTCCAGGATTATTTCAAGGAACCTCGTTCACGCTTGACGCTTTCCTCAACTGGAAAATTGCTCATGTACCAATTGCAGATGAAGTTGCAGTTGGACAGGGAAAGTTCGTCCTCAGTAACATTGCAGTGGGAATGGCCGGAGGTCTGCTGTGCTAACTCTGTGAATGGGGTTTTCTTGGGCGGCGAATGGCCCTCGCCTTACACCAAATGCCAGAGCTTCGAATACAAGAAAGACGTTGGACAAATTGGCGTGGGAGCAGACGTCAAAGTACACATGTAATAGGAGTATTGAACTTACATGTACAGATGACCCAACAGTTCCAGACGTTTTTAGAAAAATATGCACCGAATTCCCGCACAAGATTCAAACTTTGATCTATAAATGGTATATCTACTTGATATATTATAACCGATTCTATGTTCACAAACTTGTTAAAGAAAAAGAAGTTCATCTTCTAACAAGGCATCTAAATCTTTATAAAAGCTATTGTGATGGATTTGAAAGTATAAATATGTTAATCACTTAATCATACCATGCTGAACATAAAATTTCGCATTACCACGTTAGTCATACTACTGCTACATCATCCTCGACGAGCGCAGCAGGGAAGAAGGAACCGGAGAACTTGACCGTGGACCACCCATGATGCCTTTTAGAGTTTCACCACCTTGCTCATGAATAATTACAAAATCGGTTGGTTCTGTAGCCTTTTAAACAAGACTCTGCGATTCCTTTCACCCACCCTCGTTTTTATTGGTTTTTTATTCACTGGTTGGTTCTTGATTCTTTTCAGGTTACGCATCGGCAGCCTTTTAAACGAAGACTCTGTGATTGCTTTGACCCACTGAATACCTTTTATTGATTTTTTATTCACTGATTCTTGATTCTTTTCAGGTTACGCGTCTGTTGGTTCTGTAGCCTTTTAAACGAAGACTCTACGATTCCTTTGACCCACCCTCGTTTTTATTGGTTTTTTATTCACTGGTTCTTGATTCTTTTCAGGTTACGCCTCAGCTGGCTGGTTCTGTAGCCTTTTAAACGAAGACTCTATGATTCCTTTGACCCACTAAATACCCTCATTTTTATTGATTTTTTATTCACTTATTCTTGATTCTTTTCAGGTTCAGGTTACGCCTCAGCTGGTTCTGTAGCCTTTTAAACAAAGACTATGATTCCTTTGACCCACTAAATACCCTCATTTTTATTGATTTTTTATTCACTTATTCTTGATTCTGCGTTGGTTGGTTCTGTATCCTTTTAAATGAAGACCCTGTGATCTCGTTTTTATTGGTTTTTTATTCATTGGTTCTTGATTCTTTTCAGGTTATGTGTCAGCTGGTTTTGTAGCCTTTTAAATGAAGACTCTGTGATTTTTTGACCCACTGAATACCCTCATTTTTATTGATTTTTTATTCATTGGTTCTTGATTCTTTTCAGGTTAAGCATTGGTTAGTTCTGTAGCTTTTTAAACGAAGACCCTGCAATTCTTTGACCCACTGAATACCCTCATTTTTATTGATTTTTATTCACTGGTTCTTGATTCTTTTCAGGTTACACGTCGGTTGGTTCTGTAGCCTTTTAAACAAAGACTCTGCCACTGAATACCCTCATTTTTATTGGTTTTCTATTCACTGATTTTTGATTCTATTCAGGTTAAGCGTCCAGAGGTGACCTAGGTTGAGATCAATAATTAAAACCTCGTTAGCCAATTCTAGGCGGTATGAAAAATGACTTGGAAAACTCTTGTTTTTTATTCTTTTTAGATTACACATGGAAAGGTTACTTGGATTGAAATCAATAATTAAAAACTTGTTTTCAAATTCTAGTGGGTATGAAAAAAAAAAAAAAAAAACTCTCGTTCTGTATTCTTTTCGGATTACACATCAAGAGGTGACCTAGGCGGACATCAATAATTAAAAGCTCTTTTCCAAATTCTACTCGGTATGAAAATTGACTCTGAAAAACTCTCAACCATTACAGAGTCTGTGAGAAAATTTAACAGACAACAAACTACAAAATATAATGGTGATAAATTTATTAAAAATATTCATAATTTAACCATACTATTTATTATGATTAAGATGATGAATATTTGCAACAAATTTATCAACAATACCATTCTTCATTCATAATCTGTTTTTAAACTCTAAGTTTAATTATTTTTATTTTTTAAAAACTAATCACTTTAAATAGACAAAAAAGGTAAACCGGCGTTCAATCGTTACAACGGCGATTGATCGCCTTTACGGAAATAAATCATTGGTTGAGCTTCATGAGTTCCGTAGAAACATGTACACAGATTCAAGATCGGATGGAAGCAACAAAACGAGCCCCAGTAACAAAATTGTAGGGAGTCTCAAAATCTCACGCCGAAACACCCTCGTTACGGCAGCGCTTCTTTGGACGACAATGAGAAGGTATGGACCTCCGGAACATCCTCCACGAGCGATAGCAGAGAAGCAGGAACCGGTGGAGGCGGCCGTGGAGAAGCAATGATGCCCTCCACCAATTTCTGCACTTGGCTAATACACGGCCGCGCACCAGGGTCGTCCTGAATACACCACACTGCTGCAACAGCCATGCGCTGAGCCTGCTTCTTTTGTACACACCCCTGCAACCGCCAATCCAGAGCTGCCAGACCGTTTCCACGGCTTATCTCTGCCACCAGCCTCACATGCTCTTGCATAGACTCGCCCACTCTCATGTGCCGTCGCCCCGACAAAATCTCCAGCAGCACCATGCCAAAACTGTACACGTCCGCTTTGCTGCAACTACCACCACTGCTACTGTGCTCACTGCAACTGCAACTGCAACTGCGTGCGTCTGGCTGTGCTTAGTTACAGGAGTGCTACCAGGAACGGATGGTTGGATCGCCGTTGCAGGTGAAAGACTGGAATTGTCATCCGTTTCCGCGTCTTCGTCGCTATCGGGAAATAGGCCTTGGTAGTTGATGCGTACGAAAATGTAGGAGGAAGAGTTACCAGCAATGCGCAGATGGAAGAGATCCCCGAACCAATGAACACAGCTGCCGTTGTCTGCCACGGCGTAGGCTGTGCAGGAGCAGTTCAGCCGACACCCCTTCTCGCACTCTGCAGTGGCCGTACCCGGGACCCTGCTCTGCAATACGCCGTGGCTGGGGAATTGCGTGCAGATTGCGATAAACGAGTCTGATGATGCTGCATATGACCCATCGTTTATACATGCTGTTTCAGTCTCTCTAAACTCTAAAGCATGCGTAAATAGGCGAATTCGCATCAGCCACGAATCCGAGCGGGCAAGCGCAACGGCCAACGTCGCTTCTGTATTTGAAGCTCTGGCATTTAGAGAAGGCCCAAGGCCACTTGCTCCCGGACACCACATCTACAGCGTTAGCACCACAGATGACAGGCCACTTGGTCTGCAACCGCCATGGCCATTCCCATGTATAATCCACGGCGTCCAAATCTATGAAGTGTTTCTCCCGTTCCAACTGAAATACTTGCAGTTGGCCACCTGAAGAAAGTTGCAGGAATGAACGAGGATCCCAAAAGTAATCCTGGAAATTTTGGTAGTAAACAAAGGACTGCGACGCCGGCTGGTAGCCGATATTAAGCTGCAGTAGAGTGTCGTTGCCAAGAATGTTCCCGTGATCGGACGTCTTGTTGTTAGTGAGAACCAAATCCCTGTCACGAATCTGCAGCTGATATAATCCAGGGAAAGGATCCTCCTCCGATGCCCATGCTGTGAGCTTTCGATTCCCAGTAAGCATCATTCCTGGCAGCCATTTGTCTCCTGGTTCATCAAAGCTCTGCCACAGAATTTCAGAGCCGTTCTCAGCGCCACAAATCATCAAATTTCCTGTAACAAAAGAACATTCAAACGCTTTGTTGAACAAAATCAGATTTGCCTGCTACTGCTATGAGCTGAGCTCCAATGTCTTAGACAAAATGGAAACGAAACGTAACGTACCGTCTGCTCGGATGGTCACATAAGATGCGGGCTTGGAAGGGCCCGAGCTAGACCAGATCACTGCGCCGTTGTCAGACAAAACCAAATTTCCTTGGTCTGTTAAATTGAGCACCGCAGAGGATGGATCAGACAGAGGCTTCTCTCTGTTGGCGACCCACACAACTGTGGATTCAGAAATCTCCCCATACCGGACTCCGGCGTACCATTTTGTGTCCGTGTTTCCGTCCCAGGGGGTGAGATTGAAGAATCCGAGAGTGAAAAATGTAGAGGATATGGTGTCGTTTGCACTTAGGAATTGGCCTGGTTTCAAACTATCTCTCCTACATTGGCAGAAATTCGGCAGCCAAAGAAAGAGCATCAGCCCGCACGCCCATACATAGATCCACGAACCCTTTCTCATTGTTCTCCTTCCCTGACAAACCTATGGATTGCGTATGAAATCTTCACCAGAATATACAGGGCCGGAGGCCCAAATTCGCTGATCTAAAAATACACGTGACCGTCACCGTCACGGCTCCCCACAAAAGAGGCCAACGTCAGTCAATAAGAAAGATGGGGGAGTAGCAGCCGTGTTTGATTCATGTGTTTCAGAGAGTCGTCTTTGACTGACCGAAACTTCCGGGTCACTGCGCTAATATTGTTTTATATGGAATGGATGGAAATATTCAAAGATGCTCCTTCTCGTCTTGTCAAGGTGGACCGCGAATGCGCTAAGATTGTTTTATATGGAATGGGTGGAAATGTTCAAAGATGCTTTAAAATTATAGACGGGTGGAAAGTTCTCTCTTCTTTCTTTTTATCTTATGATTCGTTTGTTTCTTTGCTGCGTTATTATTTGGCTATTTCTACAGCCGTCTGGCATCTATGGTAAAGCACACAGTTTGTAAGACTGAATGACCTCGTTATGCAGAATACCGCCTTTATACCGGATTCCCGTCGAATTTGGTCATTGCACCCCAATTTGTAGGGCTCACAAGACCGTTCCAATAATAAATTATCGTGAAATTTGAGGGCCGGGTCACATTGAAAGGTTTTCATCAGGTTGGGTTATCATCATTTTTCGCCCTGTAACCAGAAAGCTAATGGCGGTGATATGATAGGTCCACCATGATGTATACGTGGGTTTTTGAATTCATGCCCCTTTACAAAGAAAATTTACGTGTGTCATTACTGTTTTTGGGACTAGGTTAGGGCAAAGTATCAAGCAAAATCACTTTACCATTAATCGCTTAATGTAACTAATTGATAACTTAGTTACTCTTTAGACATTGTGTATCGAGCTTACAAAAATGTTTAATAAAAAAGTTTTTAGTTATTTTATTGATTTTGCAAAAGCATATGATTCAATAATCTGTACAAAACTATGGTTATGCCTGCATAAAATTTGTATCTCTTCATATTTGATTACAACAACTCAAAAATTGTACGAGAAAGTGTTTATTGAAATTATAGATAGCAATTCAAAGAAAAAATTTCAATTCCATAGCAAAATTGGAGTTAAGCAAGGTTGTCCACTTTCTCTAACTCTTTTTAGTAATGAAATGCATAAATGGTTGTGCAATAGGTAAGATAGTCATGCTATCAAAACTGGATGCTAATCAACGAATCTTCTTTTATATGCATATGATACTACCTTAATCTCCGCTATTGTAGAAGGTATGTAAAATATATCACAAATTTTAGAAAATTATTGTCATTCATCTGGTCTTCAAGTGAATATAGATAAAACCAAATTGATGATAGCTTGCATATCTTAAGGTAAGACAAATTCTCTCAAGTAGTTCTTGAAGAGTCATAAGACCGTGATTAGTATTTTTAGGGGATGCAATGGTTGAAAAAATAAATATTTGTTGAAAGGATGTGCAGCAAAATTCTAAGCATGTTTGCCAACTAGTCAAGTAGAAGGTTTTAACATAGATGTGAGCTTCAGTGGAAGGCAAGAAGCAATTTTATTTATACCACATTAGATGTCATAAGTTAGATATAAAAGCTCATAATCTCTTAGTTGTTGTTCCCATTAAGTATTAGAATACTATCAGCAAGCTTCACTTAAGTTCTCATCATCTTAGAATTGAAATTAGAAAATGGATTCGACTCCCTTGTGAAGAATGTAGTTGTAGGCTATGTAGATCAAGAGCCATTGAAGATGAGTTACATGTATCTTTTTCTTTTGCTATGACTATCAAAAAGCCTGTATGATTTGTTTTTGCTGCTCCCATTGGTGCTTGGTGAATTTGTAGAGTCTATCTTTATTTTTTGTTAAAATATAATATTTGTCCAATAGATTCTATGGATCTTCAAATGTAATAAAGCTTCATTTTATTTCAATTTTTAGAGTTTCAAGTTAAAAAAAATAAAAACATAACTTTAGCAAAAATGACAGGCAAGAATGGGTCAAAGAAGGTACAACCCTGAATAAAGTACTCCACTATTTAAATACATATGATTTAACAAACCAACCAAATAACCTTTTGATTATCTAAAGGAAAAAACCCTATTGTTTGTAATGTAATCCATAGGATCCAATATGTTAGCGAAATCTTGAGGAACTAAACTAACTATCCCAAAATCATTCCAAAATTGTTAAAAGATGATTGCTGAATGGACCTAACTCCCAATCTTCCTTCAATATGCTCTTCTTATGTTGTGAAGGCATAAAAAAAAGCCACTTAACAAGTATAGTCTTGCTTGTAAAAATGTGTGTGCACTACTTAGGCCAAACACTTATTCTAAGCATGGAAAACACTTATTATTATTTTTTTAAAAAAATGTTACATATGTACTTAAGGATACAAGGTACTTATCAATATACTCATCTCTCTAATGATATTATTTTAATTACATAAAATACTTTTTACTATTTTTTAAAAAATGTTACATTATGCACTCAAGGATATAGCACAGTGTTTAAGACACTCATCTCTTAGAGGTTATGGGTTCAACTCCTACATACACTCATGCACGTTAAGCACACAAAGGTATAGTGTAATAGTGAGAGAAGATTAAACCCCCTACCTTCTTCCATGATGTGTATGGTAGAGCATCCCACCACTACCCAAACAACACTACCTAAGTAGTTGTTGGACCCATATTATTCATTTAAATAAGACTTGCAAAAAGCTAACATGAAGATATCAATAATCTTATGGTCAAGTAACCAAGTTCTAAAATTTTGAGTAGAGTTCAAAACTCAAATACTTTTTTAACCTTTATTTCTTAACACTTACATTCTCTTCAATCTATCTCAAAAGTGCTTATCTTAGCATCGGTTATGCAATTGGTTTTTTTCTTTACAAATGATTCTACATCTATTGTGTGCTTGGTTAGCTATGATCAATCTTATTTTCACTTTTTTATTCATTCAAATAAAATCTAAGCATTCTTTGGATAACACCTTTTCATATTCAAAAATTAGTGTATGTTCCAACAAGATGCTAGAGTTTCTTTTTAGGCCACACACATTGTTCATAACATGTATCTAATTGACATGACAAATTACCACATCAAAGGAGATTGTAGGATGTTTAAAGTACTCCCAGTGATTAAGATACTCATCTCTTAGATTTTTTTAGTGGATTTAATGTTTCTTTAGCAAATTTGATTCTATTCTCTTTGATTTTTCTCTAGCAAATCTGATTTCTCTGTAATTTCCCTTTCAGAATTCTATATTACTCCCAACTTCTTCAACAATTGTTGAAATTTTTTCTTCTTTTATTAATGTAGAAATTTCTATTGATTATCAAAATGTAAATTTTCAAGCTAGTAATGTCATGCCTTCTACTAGTGATGTTGATGCAACTAAGATGCCTGATTTTGTTCTTCTTGATGATGTATATGATTTATTGGTTGCTAATCTTTCATCGTAGTATGTTTTTATTTAAATTTTTGGTTGCTTACTTCATAATTGAAGTTTCATTTTTCAGTTAAATGATGTGATGAAAAACATAACATCCAAGTCCTTCATGCTAGGTATTATTCTTGTTTTTTGCTACTTGAGTTAGACAATGGTTTAAAAGTGTAATTTGCCCTAGATATAGGGTCTTTTATACATAAGTATATGGTTTTGATCATTTGCAAGTGGGCTTTAGATTTTGATATTCAATGTGAAGAATATATTGAAGTTCAATGTTTTATCAAGTTATATAATCTTCCATTATTTTTTAGAAAGTTGAGCAAGAAATTATTAGTCTTTTTGGTCTCATTAAACATTTGGAGTCTATTTCTACAAGTTTGGTTTTTATAGATTTTTTTTTTGAAATTAACTTTTTAAATTATAAAAAAAATTGGTATTATAAGCAAGAGGAAAGACTTATTTTTAGCCAATTACATATTATAATCTTCCTAATTTGTACAACTTTGGCCATTGTTGATGAACCATGGATTGGTTGCATTGACTAGGCCTCGTTGATGCATGATTTGATGCATTGACATGGCCCTGTTAACATCGTGTGAACTTTTACCTATAAATACGTGCTCTACTTTCGTGTTTAGCAATAGGTCTTGTCATAGAGTAGTAGAGCTCTTGTAGTTTCTTTTCTCCATAGTTAGAATATTTTTTGAGTGCCTACAGAAGGAGTTATTGAGTGTACAAATCTTTATTCAAGCATTGTTGTACTTGAGCATGACAGTGTGTGTAGCAATAAAGATGAGTTTTTTGATAAAATTTGCAGCACTTTGGTTAGATTAAATGTTTTATTCATGAATTTAATATTTTATGCAAGTTTACTTAATGCTTTCAAGTAATTAAGCTAATTATAGTAAACTAAACTAGCTAGGTTAAATAGTAATTAAGTAATCACATAAGTACAATCACTTTGAGCATGTGCATGACACTTGGTAATCCTAGAAATGCTTAATGTTTAGTAACCCAGTAGTGTTATACGTGTTTAGGATGTATACAGAAAGTGGGATTGGATACTTATGTTAGGTTTAGTTAGAGATTAAGTAATTAGTTAAATTAAATTAGCCATTAAATTACTTCATTTCTCTATTTTAAGCACCAGGAACATAAAACATAAAATAAAAAAAAATCATATGCCTTGATTACACTTAACCATACCTTTGTACATCATGAGTGTAATTGGGAAGATAATGAATGACTGTTAGGGCAACTTCACTTTCTTAAGGCTAGTGTACCAGAAGATGAGGAGTCCATGGAATCTGATCGGATTACTTGTGAACACTTAGTAATTCATATGGTTGAGCATAGGGGTATTCGCCGCTCATCATTGGCACCATTGCTGAGGAATCTTGTTATTTGAAATGTGCACTATCTATGTTTAGTGAACATCATTAACATCATTGGATTAACCCTAAGGTTAAAATCATCCTCACAATAAATATAATCACATAATCATATTGATATCTTATTTATATTGCAAATTTTTTTTTCTCAAAGGCGTGATGAGCAAAGGTGGTGTATATCTTATGTAAACTACTAGTGCCTCAAGAATGCCATGCTCATGCACTATAACTAGTGCTTTTAAATCTATTTTTAAATGAAGAAGATCATCATGCTTTTTTGATACTACCATACCATCTCACATGACCAAAATAAGGTATTGAATCATGGAGATTCTAGAGTTCCAAATGCTCTAACGTCTTGTTGAGGTTTTAAGCATTGTCATCCTCCATCTCATTATAAAACTGATGAGACACGATTCGCATGAGCCGCGATATTGCGTACGCTATATCGTGTCGTCCCTTACGATATTGCGTACACGATATTGCGGTCCGTCGCCAAATCTATAAATAAGAGGTGGCACTCCCCTTATTCTTCATCCTGGTCTAGAAGTAGGGAAACTATGGCAATTTGATCACTCCAAAGATAGATTATTTTCCATGTGCCCGCAGTAGGAGTCCTAAAGTGAACGGATCTTTATTTGAGCAACATTGTCCCTGAACACAAGTTGTGTACGGCAATAAAGACGAACTTCCTGGATAAACCTTGCAGTGCATGGAATAGGATTTTATTTATTGTTTTCTCTCTCACCCTTAAACTCCTAGAATGCGGTATGAGTACGACTTGATTACGTGCATCTAAGGATGTGTACGGTTAGTCAAGGAATCGGCTGCTCATTACATGCGATATGAGTACGACTTGATTACGAGCATCTAGTGTGACTACTTGGTAACCCAGTGGCGTATCCAGGATCTACGCTTGGTAATCCTAGTGGTAGTCGTACACCCTTATGTGTACGGTTAGTCAAGGAATCGGCCGCTCATCGCACTTAGGCTAGATTAGGCTCTCTCAACACTTTCATCCTAGTTAAGTGCCTCAGTACGTCCACTTTGAGCACGTGCGTTACGCATGGTGATCCCAGTGACGATTAGCGTTTGGTAGCCACGGTTGCATCGATTTAGGGTGTGTACGGTAAGTGGGAATGGATGCTGATGCTAGGTAATTTAGACTTAGTTATTAGTTAGAGTTAGTTAATCTTCTCAAACCTTCACCTCAATAGCATAGGAGAAAAACATAAAAATATATAAAAATCATATACCTCGGACTTACTTAACCATACACCGTGACAACTACAAGTAAGTTTGGGAAGACAACGAATGGTTAACCTTAAGTGTTCCATGAGGTGTGTAGGCATTTAGTCTACGGAGTTCGACTGGATCGCGCGTGCTACGCTTGTTTCGTATGGTTGAGTGTAGGGGTACCTCACCACTCATCATTGGCACCGTTTTCAGGGACTAAGTGTTTGTGTACTAAGTAGGACATAAGAGATCATTTACGTCGTTGGGAGCTTAAACGAACCTTAGGGTTAATCAAATAAGAAAAAAATTAATTAACGGTTAAATAGCATACCGGATAAGACATCATGTCTTCTTCTTCTTCTCACAAGAGCAACTCACCACCTAAGGACCATACAAAGAACAGTAGGCAATCGAAAACACATAGCCAAAATCAGCCAAGTCCTAAACAATACCAGATAGTCTATACTCATCTTGATGAGTATATTACGAACTTCACTTTTATCTTCCATCAACATGAATAGTTGCGTTGGAGAGATCTGCAAGGTAACATCGTGCTACCTTCGGATCGTGTTGTCTCTAACATGCTCTTCCATGCTTTGGCATAGATAGGCATGACAAAGCTCTACTCCGAATACATTGCAGAAGACTTTGACATGAGGGATTATCATCCCATAGAAGCACAACGTATGAGGGACGCAAAGCAGGAGAGTCAACATACATAGTTGAAGGGCAAAGGCCCGCACATCCTTAGCAAAATAGGAGATGATGGACCCATTATCATGGGTTCTCTAACAAATGATGTTCCCCCTCCTAATGATGGTGAGGAGGTTGGGTATCAGAACTTATGCTTAACAATACACAACCCTGGTTCTAATGCTTGTGAACACCAGATGTTACAGAGGGAACAACAACAAAAGATAAGGATGGGCACTTAGATCATCACCACGATCAGGGCTGAAGCAGCCAAAGAGAAGGTAGGAAGCATCGCCACGATGATGGTTCTCCTTCTTCTTCCCCTTATTCACATCACTCACCCTCTCCTTCCACATCAGGGCGCAATCATGAAGAGCATAATGGAGAGGATAAAAGTAAGAAAAATGAGAGACCTCGATGAGAGAGTTGAGTGAGAGGACAAAGGCATGAACGAAGGGAAAGAAGGGAACAACGGAGACATCATAGACGTCATGAAAGAGATGATCATGATGAACCCCTACTCGCAACCCAAAGTATGCTCAATATAACGGAGGCAGTTAGGATTCCAACAAGGCATTTAAAGGATAGTCGGATCAAATGCTTAGACATGAACAACATTCCACGATTTAAAGGGGGATACAATGCTGATCCACAACATCATTTATAGGCATTCCATGATGCCTATGCCTTGTAGAATATAGAAAATGAGTGGCAGAAGCTTAAGTTGTTTCCCAAGACATTCACCAAGGAAGTAGAGAGCTGGTACTGGTTCTTAGAACTAAAGACCATTAGGAGTTGGAGTACGATGCTAGAACTCTTCAACGATAAGTATCAAACATACTCCAAAGTGTCCAATTTCCGTAAGAAGATCCAAGGATGGAAGCAAGGAAATCATGAGCCCTTGGATGCTACCATGACCTGATATTATAAATTGCTACATTGTTGCCCAGGCCATGGATATGCTCAACGAGATCAACTCTGCCACATCATAGATGGGCTCAGACATGAAACTAGAAGAACCCTTGGGACTTATGCCCAAGGGAGACTATCACAACTTAGAGCCCATGAAGTTCATCACTTGTTAGAGTAAGTAGTAAAAGAAGAAGGTGAGCTACGAAAAAGGAAAGTGCGGAAGAATATAACTATGATCCCTCTCTTCGAAAGAAGGGAGTGAAATTTTGTGATGACGAGGATGAGTCAGCAATTGAAGAGTTGGTGAATAGAAAAAACTTGTCGATTCAAAAACTCACAACAGAATTATCAGCTAAGGTAGATGACGTATGAAGTTCCTTAGACTCTAGACTTGAAACTGTCTTAAAAATTGTAGAAGAGTCTAAGGTAGAACAAGGTAGTGACAAAGGTAAAAGAAAGTGAAGAGATTTAGGCCCTGCACATAACAAGGGTAAGGGAAAAATCACTAACTCCGATGTGGTTGTGGATTCAGATTCAGACGATGACGGTGGATGTGAGATCTGTCATTATGACCATCCTAAGGGATGTTGTCCAATCATCTCACATCTACAGGAGTCTGGGATGTATGCACTTAATCCGAGACTTAACCAACGACAGACACCCCGAAGGTTACCTTATCCTCAAGGTAACCCAAGGCAGTTCCACCAATCGTTAACGTACTATCCAAGTGGAACTCCACCACAACCCATCGAATAGCATCAGCAGTGGAAATACCCACAATCATGGGGGATGCCATCGCCAAAATATCAATACCCTTACCGGCAACCTGATCCTTATGGATATTATGTGCAGCAGCCGATTTCTCCAAGTGACTCTATGGATCACACAACTCCCCACCATTACTACCAAGTTTAAGAGTACTTCAGAAGGACTCCTTCTCCTTCGGGAGACACTCCATACCCACACCATCCTCCTAATCCATCTGCACCTCTTCCACTAGTAGTAGGTCCCATAACACCTCCTGCTCCAACAATGCAAGGGGAACTTCCTCCTCAACTGCAACAACGTCACGCTGCGAGAGCTGTAAATATTCAACTTGCTGTTGGTTCTGACAACTGTAAAAAGAGAAGACCCTTATTTAGAACCAAAAGCCCAGACAAACTCTCGCAACAACAAGCGGTTGAGCACATGAACACTCCTCCACCATCTAACACTTCGGAGCACCCTTCAGTCCAACAGAGCTTAACGCATATGGTTATGTTAACCCATACTGTAACCGACTGGATCAAGGTAGGCCACCTTCCTAGGAAACTAACTAATCCTGGAAGTCCCTTAATCTACCTTCAAGTCACCAGAAATGAACCACATAGGGCTTTTTTTGACTCAGGTTCTGGAGTTAACTTAATTTCATGAGAGATGTATCACGCATGGAACCTGCCACAACTCAAGAAGAGCAACATTCAACTAGAGCTGGCAGACCAGTCCATCACCATTCCCTTGGGATTGGTGGAGGACATTGTTACCACTGTGTGTGGTTGGTCCTACCCAGATGACTTCCTGGTGATTGAAGTGAACAACAACGAAGGGAACTTCCCAATTATAATGGGAAGGGCATGGCTAAGCACAGTAGATGCATGCCTTAGGATCCATGATCTTTCCTTGGAAATCTCTAAGATAAAAATTTATGAAAAGATCGAGAAGAGAAAAGTCCCTTGCATCACATACAGTTATTCATCGGATGATGACATGGAGGAAATGCCTCCATGCAACAGCTATGCCCTTGGAACTCTAAAACAAAGATGCTTGTATGTAGCAACCACACAAGAAATAGTAGACACCTCGTGGCTGACAGCTACTAGAAGGAGCAGACAAATATGCATGGAATGAACTATGGAGACAAGCCAGGTCAACAATGAAGGCATAGACACATTGGAATATGAGTGTTGCCAACTTCCATCCCTTAATCTAAGATCATTAATTGGGAGAAGTTGGGCACTTTTAAGAAATTATAATAGGCGCTCATTATTTCGAATCTCTCCCTTACAACTCAGTCATGGGGGAGATGGCCACCTATGCTAATCATATGGGGCCTTTAGTCCTTTTTCGATTTTTGTTTTACACATTTTTGTTTTACAAATTTCTTTAACTTTTCTTGTTTTTGTTTTACAACATCATTATACTTTTTCATTGTGTGTGTGTGTGTGTGTGTGTGTATCCACCCTGTAAGTTTGTCACTCAATAAGTGTTCGGAATGATGGTATGAACTGTTTTCTTATTGATTGCTAATGTTTGGTTTTTACCTTAAAATTATGATGTTGATACTAAGGTATGTTTCTTTTGATATGGCAGGCAATGAGATTACTTCATCCAACCATCCACCAGTTTCTATGGTCTCTCTTAGCTTGGAAATGTACAGTCCCTTCTAAATAAGAACTTTAACGAATCAGTGACTGGGCATTTCTCAAACTAAGAAAGGACTCAAGGATTGAAAAGGATATGACTTCAAGGGAACTTGATGCATTTGTGTTGGCTATTCTCTTGGGTGCTTGGATGTTTTCTTCTTGAGTTCTCTTGCCGTTTCGACGTGACCCAATTATTGGAAGTTGAGACAATAAAAATAACAAAGTCTTTGCATGGTGTGGTTCTCACGCATAAAAAAACAAAACAACAAAAAAAAGAGAGTGAGAATTCAAAGCACACCCTTTAGAAGAAATAAACTTGGGCTACAAGAACTAGTTATGGAACCAAAGTGTTCCCTCTAACTAAGGCCCTTCTCGCTTCCCATTCTCTCCTTTGTTTTGTCAGAATGGTGGTGACTCTTGGAGGAAGCATTCTTATTACCCACGTGGATGGATTGGCCAATTGCATTGATGCAAAGTCATTGGATGTGGTTGGTTTGAGGCCGGACTTGGAATGGGATTTACTAAGTCACATTAAACACAAAACACACAAGGGGGTTGTACACCACCTTGTTCTTGGGATCCCATTCCATTTTCTTTTCTCCATCCTTCTCTCCATTATTCACCTCATTGCCAGTTGTATCATTAGTGTACATATTTTGGTTGATGCATTGTTTTCTTTTTGCTAAATGCTTGTGGTTACGACTTTAACTCTTGTTCCAAATGACATTCCTAGAGCCTACGGACTCTTTGAATGTGGGTTTGTTAGGGCATTAAGGGCATGAGACTGCTTTGGGGAGGACCCACTAACATTCCTATTTGGTGCATCAGTTAACTTCTTTTCCCTAACATCTTGTAATTTATTTTATTTTGTTCATTTCCATCTTGACATTCCTTTCACTGATGTTTTTAGTTGCCCCTTTTTATCTATCTTTCTTTCTCCTTTCCTTTCTCCTTTTTAACGCTATCGGAGGTTCGTGATTAGTCATGGGGGTACGGGGCCCGATTTTTTTGATTTTCTTCCTACCCCCTACACCTTCGATAGGCATCATTAATATACCTCCCAATCCATATCAGCCATACCACAACCTAGCCAATGAACTTACACCAAAGCAAGGTATCAATTACATGATGATTCATTTACCCTTGCTAATATACGATTGTGTTGTGTGTGCAGATGGAAATCATGCAACAATGAATTGGATCTGGAAGGAACACATGGAATGGAGCAGCGCTACAGCAGCTATGTAAGGAGCAAGATTGATGGCGCGCTTACGGATGGACAATGAAGGTGCAATCTTGGCATTAGTAGCAGCAACACTTCTTTCTCTCTCTTTCTTTCTTAGCTACCAACTAAGGCCTGATGTCATTGTAATAAGGTGTTCACCCTTGTTTTCGTGAACACCAGTTTTGTCAAGTCTTATAATGATGATCCATTCACATGTCATCCCATTAGATCCATTCCCCTCAATCATCCCATACCTTCCCAATATTTTGTAAGGAACTCGAGGATGAGTTTTCATTCAGTCATGGGGGTATGATGAGACGTAATTTGCATGAGCTGCGATATCACGGTCTGCCACCAAATATATAAATAATAGGTGGCACTCCCCTTATTCCTCATCCTAGTCTAGAAGTAGGTTAACT
>MNCI01021658.1:981410-1008929 GCA_015680685.1 Gnetum montanum
AAGTACGACTTGATTACGAGCATCTAGTGTGACTACTTGGTAACCCAGTGGCGTATCCAGGATCTACGCTTGGTAATCCTAGTGGTAGTCGTACACCCTAATGTGTACAGTTAGTCAAGGAATCGGCCGCTCATCACACTTAGGCTAGATTAGGCTCTCTCAACCCTTTCCTCCTAGTTAAGTGCCTCAATACGACCACTTCAACCACATGCGTTACGCGTGGTGATCCCAGTGATGATTAGCGTTTGGTAGCCACGGTTGCATCGGTTCAGGGTGTGTACGGTAAGTGGGAACGGATGCTGACGCTAGGTAATTTAGACTTAGTTATTAGTTAGAGTTAATTAATCTTCTCAACCCTTCACCTCAATAGCATAGGATAAAAACATAAAAAGATATAAAAATCATATACCTTGGACTTACTTAACCATACACCGTGACAACTACAAGTAAGTCTGGGAAGACAACGAATGGTTAACCTTAAGTGTTCCATGAGGCGTGTAGGAATTTAGTCTACGGAGTTCAACCGGATCATGCATGCTACGCTTATTTCGTATGGTTGATTGTAGGAGTACCTCGCCACTCATCAGAAACCAACCCCAGAACCAATGCCTTTGCCAAACCAAAGTCATCTCTTCAATGGATGTATTCATGGTTTCAGGTAGCATCAAATATATGAACACTATCATTATCACTAGGAAGGTCAAAAATAACAAAAATAGACCATTCTTAAGATGGCACAGAGATAGTAGAAACAACTGTGCCACTATAAATGTGAAGAGCATGTTTACAAAAATAGTGAGGGATTGGCTTACAAAGCAAACTTTTAAGGGAAATATTTCACTAGGAAACAACCACCCCGAAAGACCCTATGACCATGCAAATCCAGCTACGTATATGTATATCAATGCAACCACAAAGTTTTCCATGTCTAGCAAAAGGCTTCCTTGCCTATCTATTATAATTTTCATTACAAATATTGTTGTTATTATTACCTGTGAAATTAACATCTAAATTCTACCTTTAATTCTGTCTTTAAATACTACACACTTGAACCACAATATTTGGAGTGGGGATCTGGTGCATCTTATAATTTGGGAATAAAGTGTGTCTAAATGTTTTTCAAGTGATAAGGCTTTAAAGGTGGAAAGAGCCTAATCTCCATTTCCATCTGCATGCTTGTAATGTTAATATGAGCATGATCATTTGTCTGAGAGTCTTCAGCATCTTCATGTGATATAAATTTGGAACAAGTACCTTAGTTTATAAGATACAATATGAACTTGAATTGGCATCTAAATTTTAAGCACTCACATAAGCATCCCCATGCTTTAATTTCAATTGCATTTGGAAATAGTCCATCTATTCTTACTTTATACACTACTATAATTTCTTTCTTTGAGAGGAATTATCCCCTTTTTCTCATATCCAAATATGTTTGAATAAAATTAAATATATTGTGTAAAAATGTACATGTAACCCTGAAGAAGAATATTCTTTTGAACTACACAATTGAAGTCTCTTATCGGCACATATTCAAGGGTGGGGCCTAAGCCAAACCCTTCCAAAATGCCAATTTTAATAGAGGGTGATGCCATCACACTCTCCAAGGAACCTTTATGTCTTCTCCTTCTATGGATACATTCTAGTAAGGCAACTTGAGAGCCACTAGTTTATGATTCTTGAGCAAGTCATGAAATTATTCATTCAAATGCTATGTTGCAGTTTTTGAAAGTAGAGCAAGTCTTCCATAGTGCCATTTTGTTAAAATGTATAGCTCTTCTTAAAACACCACAACCTCATAAATCTTGCTTCATGGAATGAATTAAATGTACCAATAGTAGTACTATTTGCAACCGTAGTAGTCTTGTGGTAGTGAACTTGAGGGGTAAAATAATGTGATGTCACTAGAAAGTGGTCTAGACTTAGTTTGAATCTTTGACAGAAGGGTTGATTATTACTTTGACCACAATAACACATAAAAATTCATTATGCATATGGTAAGACACCTCATGTGCCCATTTTTGCAACCCCTTCTAATGCCCATCTCATCTCACTATATAGTTAATCATAGCTTATGATTTCATGTAATATAGCATTGTTTTCCCAATTTGGCAATACTAACATGTGTGTTTTGCTAAATAGGTATGCCTTACATTCAACTCCCTTCAGTGTTTACGAACACTTTTAGATGTGATTATACAAGGGCACTAAGGGTTGGTGATTGATTTGGGGAGGACTCACTTGGATAAATCTTGTATTTCATACTTGAAAAGTAATTCTACATCATCTTGTGCTTTCCAGAATAGTCAAAACTAACAAGAAACTTCCCATAACATCTAATAACCTATCCAAATACTAGAAATTTGTTGATACCAACATCTCTCATGCTATCGCACAAGGCCATGACTTTTTAGTTAAACCATTAGGGTTTGTCATTTTCATGTAAAAAAAATCCATATTAGTCTAAGGCATTATCCTAAAACAATTTAGGAAGATTGTCTAACCTTAAAAAAGTTAAGATATTTAGGAATAGGAAAAAAAGATATCTAGATAACCATGAGCAAATAGCATGGGTTGCCTAGATTTTCTCTTCTTTTGAAAAGTAGTTTTGGTAGTGGGCTCTCTTAATATTGATTATGTGAAATGTATGATTTACTATGAATTAAGATGCATACAATCAAATTACATAAGAATGTGTCAACTATGAAGACCTCCATGAGTAACTAACTATATAATATATATTAAGGTGTTGTGACATCGCAAAAGCATTACTTATATTAAGAAAAAAATGGAAGAGCGAATGCATTATTCAAATATATATATATAATAAATAATATATTTAAAATAAGAAAATAATAATTAGGCTCATAATGCCTAGGAGGCACTAGACATTATGTGGACAATGTGGGCTGGCAGTGGGTGTTTCATTAGATGTTATGTGGGAAATGCACATAACCGATGGTGGTGGGGTGGTGGCGGTCATGCAACAGTTACGAGTTGGTGGAGAATGTCTTGGTGGGCATAACCATTGGCAATGATGGTCATAAGTAACATGGTGATCAATTACAAATGTTTTATGACAGGTGGTAAAGGTGGACGTAACGATCATAGGTGGACATGGACATTTAACATTAGTTGTCATGGCCTATAAAGAGGGACATTAGACCAACGAGATAGAGGAGGTCTCACTCTTAGCACCATGACTACAGGAGGTGGGAAGAAAGGAGCAAGAGTTAGGTCTCATTCCCTTTGGTAGTCATTGGTGGTAGCAAGAACAAAGGTCTATATGGAGAGCAAACATTGAAGCGATATCGTCAATAAGGTGGCATGGCATGCATGTAGTAGTAGTGGTGCGAGGTGATAACAAATGGTTGTAGGAGGCACAAATGATGTAGGATCGCTCCCTCTTGGGATCACTAGGCCTTCCTTTTCCCTAACAATGGTAGAGGGGTGCATGATAGGTGGAATGACAAGCGATCTATCTCTTCTTCCTCCATGGTGGTGTTAGAGTGTTAGGCATGTGATGACACCAATGCATGGGGGTGAGGTAGTGCACATGGTGTAGACAACACGTGGCATGAATAGCGGTGATGCTCAATGTGAGGAAGCACATGTGGAAGTTAATGTGATAGTGGTGGCGCAAGGTAGAATAGTAGCAGCAGCCCCTAACAACATGCTGCACATGACGTCGACAGTGGATGGTAGGTCTCCCTCGGGGTAGTAATGGCTTGGAGTTCTCTACCAGTAGTAGTAGACAACGTGCATGTGTGGTAGCACGAACTGTAGTGGAGCATGCAATAGAAGTTAGCCACGCATTAGCAATAGTGACGCATGTGGTAGGTGAATGGTAGGCAACCTCCCTAAGTAGTGATGGGTATGAGGCATTCACAACAACAGATGTTGTAGATGGCTATAGAAACGAAGTGCATGATAGGTGTGAACAATAGTAGGCGTGCATGGCATTAGCATTGACAATGGTGATGTGAGAGATCTGTCTCCCTCTGGTAGTGCAATAGATCGATGGGATAGATATCTCTCCCTCTCTCTCCATCATTGGTAATGTAGGATGAGAGCGGGACAACACGTTCCTATAGTGGCTAGGGTTTTCTTGCTTGACAATGGGCACCACTAGCCCTCTCTAGCTGAGACTATTCCTAGGTTTTTGTACCTATATGGGAGGCACCCTAGGCAACAATCTCCTTAAACGAGTTTTTTTAGGTGTTGGTGAGTTCAAAATTTACGCATCAACACCTTTTGGGCACTAGAAGGAGATACATATTTCAAAATTTATTTTCCATTTTCTGAAATATTAGTTTTTCTTATCATTTTCTATTTCTAATCCTATTTTGTTATTATTTACAAATTTTTTCCTTAAATTTTATTTTCCTTTTTTGTGCTCCCTATTAAAAGCATTTGTCTCCAAACCCTTTACTTTCTACCTTTTTTTTTTTTTTTTGAAAAATTGATGTTTCCAATTTTTTGAAGATTATCATTTTCATTACCAGAATCATAAACCTTTTTTTCCCAATTCCATTTTTGGTGGTCCTTACCTTAGTCCTCACTTTGGTAAGGTGCTTTTCATTAATTATTTAGTTTTAAATTTACTTTCCTAAAATTTTGCATTTCACTATTTTTCCTTTTAAATTTTATATATTGCAATTTCTTGCATTTATTATTTTAAAATTTTTAAATAGTAAATTTTAGTTTTTTATCAACAATAATAATATTATTATTATTTCAATATTTTTTATTTTTACTTAATTTTATAATTTTTTTAGCATTTATATTCTATAATTTTCGTTTTATGAGCAAACCCTCCCAACAAGAATCATTTACCTCTGCCCCTAACCAACTAATTACTAGTCGCTTTACATTAATAAAATAATGGGCTTTGCAATTTCCAAGTTCTATCCATAAGAGGACTCAAATTAGGATGGCAATCGATCAACCCCTAGCTTCCTTAGTGAGAAACCCCTTTAACTTCACCAACTATCATGATATCCCAAAATCACTCCAAAACATAAACTTGTTCTTTGATCCCACAACCCCTACCAGTGATGCCTGCCAACATATACAATGTTTTGAGACCTTACTAGGGATCCATAACATTGTACAAAATGACATAGCATGTAGGGTATTTGTGTCAACTTTTAGGAGCAAAGCCGGCCAATGGTTTTTTATGCTTCCCAATGCCTCTATCAACTCATGGAAAGAATTTAAAAATAAGTTCCTGCTTTAGTTCAATAAGTTCACTAGCCCTACCATAGCATTAGGTAATTTCACAAGCTTAAGGAAAATATTTGGGGAAAATGTTTGTGACTGCAACTTAAGATTTCTCCATCAACTTTCTTATGTGCCAAGTGAGATGTGTCCACAACCTGGTGACATCCTCAATTTTTACTTATACACTATTAATCCATCCTTTGCCTATGCCATTAAATTTGACCCCAACATAACAAAAAAAAAACAAGCGATGGCTAAAGGTATTAAATTAGAACAAATTACCCTCATGAATAGCATTCAAACCCAATTTGGAATGATGAGCATCAGCAACCCTATGCAATCGAGTCCTCTACCAACTTTTCCAATGACCAATAATACGTTTCAAACTCTTTCCAATTGAAAGCCGTAATCCAATCCATTATAAACCCAAATGGGATATCTAATCCTATTGAACCTCCAACTCACGCTCAAAATCAGATGACCTAGATATTAAATTCACTTCAAAAAATTTCAAATAAAGTAGTTGAATTAAAGCATAACAACAACAAGGTTCTTATATAATATAAAAATTCAAGTACATCAATCAATGATGATTATTATCATCTCCATAACACTAGGCAAAATTCTGAGAAAACTTATCCTCAATTTTTAGTACTATATGATGAAAATTCCCAAAGTCAACAAAAAGGACCCAATTATGTTTTTAACATACCTCATGAAATGGAGAATGAAGAAGTTCTCTCATTGGAACAAGTTGTGGTAAGTGACCCCAACCCACATAACACTCGCTACTATAGACCTAGTGACATTATGAACACCACACAACAACAAACTAGGAATGATCCTTATACTTCCCCAAACAAAAGAGCTCCTAGTCAAAATGACACAAATAATCAAATTGAACCATCCCAAGCAAATGCCCCACAACAACCAAATCACCCTTCCATACTTAGAAGAACTCCACCTCAACATGAAGTCAAAGACAAATATAAGACTTATGATCTAGTTGAGGATTTGAAAAAAATTAAAGCTAGCATTTTAATGTATGATGTTCGACATTTTAATGAAATGAAATATGTGATTCAAAATATAGTTCATACACCTAAAACCAAAAAAGAAAGACCCCCAACAACCAAAAGGCAATTTCATTTTGTAGAAAGTGCTAATGTGTTATCAATACAAAATGCAAGTAATTCCATGTCAAACAAGAAAGAGCAACCTCCTTTCCTGACAACTTTGATTATTTTGGGAAAGAATTTTCATGACTATTTAATGGATTCTAGAGAAACCATTAGTGTCATGCCACTTGAGGTATGTAAAACCTTAGCAGCACGGATGTTACCGCAAGTGAGAAGTATGATACAACTCGGTGGATCTAATGTACTTGTAGTAGGATCATTAAAAGAAGTAAAAGTACTTAAAAAATACCCTACTTTTACATGCTATACAAATATTTTAGTAGTTGATATGTCACCTACTTATGGTTTACTTGTATCTAGGAATTTCAGAGCTAAGTTTGGGGGCTTCTTTAAGTCAGATTTCTCAGAATTATTAATTCCCATCAACGGGAAATCCAAATATATGATTATACCAAGAGAGCATTTTTATAAACAAGTGGTAACAACTTTGAATCAATAGAATAAATCTTTGGAAAATCAAGATTCTAATCTTTATATTGGAGTTATTGAAGTTGGGCTTGGCAAACACATTATAAATGACCACAAGAGTGAAATTTCAAAAATAAATCCTTTTGCTTCCAGTGAATGTGAAGAAATCTATGAAGATATCTTACCTTATCATCATGATGATAAAAAATCATTTCTTCTAGATAACTCACCAACTTTAGGGGAGGAAAAAGATATAAATGAGATCCCAACCATTAAAACATTAAATGGTGTGCCAAATTTTGACGACATATTCATTGAACATATTCCTAGAGAAGCTATATTTGATAACTTACAAAAACTTAGACTTGTTAAACCTAAAATTAAAAATTGGATGAAACAAAAACTTGATGAACTTTTAGAATCTAAAATTATTCATCTTATGAAACATTCAAGTTGGACATCAAATTTAGTGCCTGATAGAAAATGAATAAGCAAATTATGATCGTGTATCAATTTTTGTAATCTCAATCATTGACAAATTGTTAAAAGGTAATTTGACAAGAGATATGCAAGTAAAGTCTTTAAATTAGGAGATCTAGTCCTTAAGAGAGATAGAGCATTTGGTCAAAAAAATACTCACTATAAGTTCTATCCTATGTGATCAGGCCCATTCCAAGTTACAAATGTCATTGGCCCTAATGTTCACAAAATTATTGATTTGCAAATATATAAGTTACATAGAAATTTTAAAGCATTTCATCTAAAACATTTCTACTCAGCTACCATTGTGGACACCTAGTAGATCTTTAGTTGCATGCTTTCTTCCCTTTCACCATGCATTTCATTTTTATATAGTCACATTTGCATATTTTCTTTGCATTTACATCATCTCTTTCTTAGCATATTTTTTTTTGGTTTGATTTGTGCTTTTCATATGATTTTAATAATCATTATGGTTGTTTGAGTTACTAGGCATTGGGTCATCATAACACCATTGGAAAATAATGTAAGCATAATGCTTTATATGATATATCCTATTACTATTACATAAAATATTCTTTATATTATATATTTTAATAATGCTATGATTCGTTCATCTCCACTTGAGAATCCTTAGTCACCCAGGAGACTTGCTATGATGCCATATAAATAATAATTTAAAGGCACATATATGATCCAAACTCACCAAAAGGATCATGTTCTTTGGTAGTGTAGCTAATCATCCAAACTCGTGTTGAAATTTCTATCTTTATAATGAAGTACACCCTAAGCAAAGTTTTTTCTTTAAAAAAAAAGACAAAGGAAAAAGAATGATGGTCATGTTCATTGGCAATGTAATAAGTTCTTGAGTGTGATGGGGTCTGATAGTAATCCTCACCATAGCCTTCATTCTCCTTTTCAACCTATTTCCCAAAAATTCAAAAAAAAAATGAGAATAGCAAATAATTCCTTTTCACCCATTCCCTTGTCAAAAATAAAAAATAAAAAAAAGGTCCCAATGAAAAGTTTGAAAGTTATGGCTAGCTATGATCTAAGATAAGCTTGTCCTCTTCATTAAGTTTGACATAAGTCTCATGCTCAAAGTAGTTTACATACCTTTTACTTTTACCTTGTGAGAAGATTGGGAATGAGATCTTAATTATATTCTTTAATTATATCTACATGTATCTATTTAGATAAAGTTATGATTTATAAAGAATATATGTTTTGAGCTTAATTAAATAAGATGTTATGGCAAGGGTGGCCCATGTTTAGTTCTCTTTTGATTATATGGTTATTTTAATTATGTTTAGATTAGTATAGTTTGCTTTCAAATTTCAAGTTGTCTTCATTTTGTGATTTTTTCAATTCTCTATCTTTTGCATATCTTTTTAAAATTTCTATAGTTTTGCTGTTCCTAGCACTTGCATGTAGTTTCTAGTTTGGGGGCTAAGTGTTGATACCAACATCTCCCATGCTATTGCATGGGGCCATGACTTATTAGTTAAACCATTAGGGTTTGTCATTTTCATGCAAAAAAAAAAATCCATTTAGTCTGAGGCATTCTCCTAAAATAATTTAGGAAGATTGTCTAACCCTAAAATAATTAAGATATTTAGGAATAGGAAAAAGAGATATCTAGATAACCATGAGTACATAGCATGGGCTACCTAGATTTTCTCTTCTTTTGAAAAGTAGTTTCGATAGTGGGCTCTTTTAATATTGATTATGTGAAATTTATGATTTATTAATAATTAAGATGCTTACAATCAAATTACATAAGAATGTGTCAACTGTGAAGACCTCCATGAGTAAATAACTATATAATATATATTAAGGTGTTGTGACATCACAAAAGCATCACTTATATTAAGAGAAAAATGAAAGATAAAATGCATTATTCATATATATATATATATAAATATATATATATATAATAATAAATATATTTAAAATAAGTGAATAAGAATTAAGCTCATAATGTCGGGGAGGCACTAGACATTATGTGGGCAATGCACGTAACCAATGGTGGTGGAGTGGTGGTGGTCGTGTGGTGATTATGTGTTGGTGGAGAATGCATTGGTGGGCATAACCATTGGCAATGATGACCGTAATCTATGTGATGATTGGTTACGAACATTTCACGGTAGGTGGTAGAGGTGGACATAATAGCTACAGGTGGATGTGGGCATTTAACATCAGTTGCAGTGGCCTATAAAGAGGGATGTTAGACTAGTAGGATAGAGGAGGCCTCACTCTCAGCACTATGACTATGAAAGGTAGGAAGGGAGAAGCAGGAGTTAGATATTAGTCCCTTTAGTACTCATCGATGATAGCGAGGACAAAGGTCTCTATGGTGGGCAAATGTTAAAATGGCAGCGTCAGTAAGGCAGTGTGGCGTGTGGGTAATAGCGGTAGCAAGAGGCGACCATGGATAGTTGCAATCTACATGAAAGGCATGGTATTGTTGGGCTTCCCTTTTCCCTAACAGTGATAGGAGGGCATGTGGTAGGTGATCTATCTCTCCTTCCTCCATGGTAACGTTAGAACATCAAGCACATGATGACACTAGTGCACGGGACGAGGTAGTGCATGTGGCACAGACAACACATGATGTGAACAACAACAATGCCTAGTGTGAGGTAGTGTGCATGCTAGTCAGTGCAACGGTGACAGTGTGTGGAAAAACAACAATTGCAACCCTAAATAGAGTGCTACATGTGACGGTGGTAATGTGTAATAATAGCCTAGGGTTCTCTATTAGTAGTAGTAGATAGCATGCATGTGTGGTGACACTAACAACAATGGAGCACACAATAAAATTTAGCTATGCATCAGCAATAGTGAGGCATGTGGTAGGCAAATGATGGTTGGTGTCCCTGAGTAGCAACGAGCAAGAGGCATCCACAACAATAGATGTTGCAGATGACGGTAGCAACAAAGCGAGCTATAGACGTAAATAGTAATGGAGTGTGTAATAGGCACACATGACATTAGCATTGACAATGGCAGCATGGGAGATTTGTCTCCCTCTAGTAGTACAAAAAACCATTGGGATAGATATATATCTCTCTCTCTTCATCACTAGCAACGTACAATGAGAGTAGGATAGGATGTTCTTGTTATGGCAAGGGTTTTCCTGCTTGGCAGTGGGCACCATTGATAGTAACAGACCAATGACAATGGCAAGAGGCTAGGGAAAGTTTAAAATTTACTAGTTACTTACTATATTCATATCAAGTCTTGAAATATAAGACAATTATTCAATTTAGGTCATTTCAATTTTTAGTTTAATTTACTTTTTTTGAAATGTCACATAGCCCTCTCCAACTGAGACTATTCCTAGGTTTCCATACCCATATGGGAGGCACCCTAGGCAATAATCTCCTTAAATGAGTTTTTTTGACTGTTGGTGCATCCAAAATTTATGCATTAACACCTTTTTGGTGCTAGAAGAAGGACCATTTTTCAACCTTTGTTTTTCATTTTTTGAAATATCAAATTTTCATTATTTTTAGTTCTTGATGTTGTTTTGTTCTTGTTTCAAAATTATTGTTTCCCTGAATTTTATTTTCCTTTTCTTGTGATGCCTATTAAAAACCTTTGTCTCTAAACCATTTATTTTCTACATTGTTTTTGAAAAATTGATGTTTCCCATTTCCTAAAAATTGTTATTTTGATTACTGGAATCCTAAAGCTTCTTTTCCTAGTTCTCTTTTTGGTGGTCTTTACCTTAGTCTTGATTTTGGTGAGGTGCTTTTCATTAATTATTCAGTTTTAAATTTACTTTCCTAAAATTTTGCATTTCACTGTATTTCCTTTTAAATTTTAAATATTGTAATTTTTTGCATTTATTATTTAAATTTTTTTAAATAGCATATTTTAGTTTTCTATAAATAATAATAATATTATTATTATTTCAATATTTATTTTCTTTTTACTTAATTTTATAGTTTTATAGCATTTATATTCTATAATCTTCATTTTATGAGTGAACCCTTCCAACAAGAATCATTTACCTCTACCCCTAACCTACTAGCTACCTATCGCTTTATGTTAACAAAACAATAGGCTTCACGATTTCCAAGTTCTATCCCTAGGAGGAATCAAACTAGGATGGTAGCCAATTAACCCCAAACTCCCTTGGTGAGCAACCCCTTTAACTTCACCAACTATCATGATATCCCAAAATCACTTCAAAACATAAACTTGTTCTTTGATCCTACAATCCCTACTAGTGATGCCTACCAACATATACAATGTTTTGAAACCTTACTAGGAATCCATTACATTGTAAAAAATGACACAACATGTAGGGTATTTTTGACAACTTTTAGGAGTAAAGCCACCCAATGGTTTTTTAGGCTCTCTAATGCCTTTATCAACTTGTGGCAAGAATTTAAAAATAAGTTCCTACTTTAGTTCGATAAGTTCACTAGCCCTACCATAGCATCAAAAAATTTTATAAGCTTAAGGAAAATATATGGGGAAAATGTTTGTGACTACAACTTAAGATTCCTACATCAACTTGCTTATGTGCTAAGGGAGATGCATCCACAACCTGGTGGCATCCTCAATTTTACTTGTCCACTATTGATCCATTCTTTGCCTATGCCATTAAATTTGACCTCAACATAACAAAAATATGAGTGATGGCTAAATCTATTGAATTAGAACAAATTACCCTCATGAATAGAATTCAAAGCCAATTTGGAATGATGAGCATTAGCAACCCTATGCAATCTAGTCCTATACCTTTACCAACTTTCCCAATAACCAATACTATGTCTCAAACTCCTCCTCCCATTCAACTAAATCAACCTTTAAAAAATTATTTTCAAAGTTGAATGTCTTCATCATTTCTACCATCTAATACTGGTTTGAATGGTGACCAATTGAATGCCTTAATCCAATCCATTATAAACCCAAATGAGATATCTAATCTTGTTGAACGTCTAACTTAAGCTCAAAATTAGATGACCTAGATATTAACTTCACTTTAAAAACTTTCAAATGAAGTAGTTGAATTAAAGAAGAATAACAACAAGGTTCCTATAAAATCTAAAAATCCAAGTACATTAATCAATGATGATTATTTTCATCTCCATAACACTAGACAACATTTTAAGAAAACTTGTTCTCAATTTTCAGCACTATATGGTGATAATGCCCAAAGTCAAAAAAATGGGAAGACCCCAACTATGGTTCTTAACATACCTATGAAATGAAGAATGAAGAAGTTCTCTCATTGGAACAAGTTATGGTAAGTGATCCCAACCCACATAACACTCACTACTATAGACTTAGTGACGTTATAAACACCACATGACAACAAACTAGGAATGCTCCTTATACTCCTCCAAATAGAAAAGCTCCTAGTCAAAATAACACAAATAATCAAACTAGACCATCCCAAAAAAATGCCTTACAAAAACCAAACCCTTCTTCCATACTTAAAATAACTCCACCTCAATAAGAAGTCAAAGATGAACATAACACATATGATCTAGTTAAGGATTTGGAAAAAATTAAAGCCAACATTTCAATGTATGATCTTCTGCATTTTAATGAAAGGAAACATGTGATTCAAAAGATAGTTCATACACTTGAAACCAACAAAGAAAGATCCCCAACAATCAAAAGGCAAGTTCATTTTGTAGAAAGTGCTAACACGTTATCAATACAAAATGCAAGCAATTCCATGTCGAACAAGAAAGAACAACCTCTTTTCTTGACAATGATTATATTGGGAAAGAATGTTCATAATTGTTTAATGTATTCTAGAGAAACCATTAGTGTCATGCTACTTGAGGTATGTAAAATCTTAGGAGCATGGATGTTACCACAAGTGAGAAGTGTGATACAACTCAATGGATTTAATGTACCTATAGTAGGATCATTAAAAGAAGTAAAAGTACAACTTAAGTAATACCCTACTTTTACGTGCTATATGGATTTTTAGTAGTTATGTCATATATTTATGGTGTGCTTCTATCTAGGTCTTTTAGAGCTAAGTTTGGAAGCTTCTTTAGGTCATATTTCTTAGAATTATTAATTTCCATTAAAGGGAAATCCAAATATATGATTATACCGAGAGATCCTTTTTATAAACAAGGGTTAACAACTATTGATCAATAGAATAAATGTTTGGAACATTAAGATACTAATCTTTATATTGGAGTTATTGAATTTGGGCTTGATAAACATGTTATAAATGACCATAAGAGTGAAATTTCAAAAATAAATAATTTTTCTTTTAGTGAATGTAAAGAAATCTATGAGGATATCTTACCTTATCATTAGCATGATAAAAAAACATTTTTGCTAGATGACATACCACCTTTAGGGGAGGACAAAGATATAAATGAGATCCCAACCATTAAAACATTAGAAGGTGTGGCAAATTTTGACAACATGTCCATTGCACATATTCCTAAAGAAGTTGTATTTAATGACTGACAAAAACTTAGGCTTGTTAGACCTAAGATTGAGACTTGGATGAAAGAAGAACTTGATGAACTTTTAAAATCTAAAATTATTCATCTTATGAAACATTCAAGATGGACATCAAATTTAGTGCTTGATAGAAAATGAAGAAGCAAATTATGATCATGTATCAATTTTTGTAATCTTGATCATTGAAAAATTTTTAAAAGGTGGTTTGACAAGAGATATGCAAGTAAAGTCTTTAAAATAGAAGATCTAGTCCTTAAGAGAGATAGAGCATCTATCCAAATAGATCCTCAAAGCAAGTTTTACCATTTCCACCAAAAGATTATAGATTATCAATGAGTCATTTACAACAAATTGCAAAAACTGTCAATTGGGGAACAAGGGAAAGGATCAACCTTTACAAAGTCATCAATTGTGTTTTCTGGCCAACAGTTTCCACAAACCCTGCTAATGGGAAAATCTTATTTCAGTCAAGAGGAGGCAATGAATGATTACAACAAATATCAAAGAATGCTACATCATTCCAATGATTCTTGAGATTAGAAAAGGAGCCATAGTAGTGGTTATGCAGCATCAGGATGCAACAGGAGTCATAGAAGTGATCATTGATCACATTAAGGAGTCTTTTAACATTTTGTTGTGCCATCGATTAATCTTTCAGGAGTGAGATATGCTCAAATGTTTGCTGGATCATCAATGATTCTTGTTGAACGTGATGATGTACTTGATAGACTATTGTAGATAAGATAGGTCATGCAAAATCTCTTTGATATGCCTAACGATATCATTGTAATTCAGTCTGATATGATAACCACTAAAGGAAAATTGGTCATGGAAAAGACTAGGGTAGAGCATGCTAAGAACAAAGTTTGTAGATTACAAGAAGAGATCGCAACCTTGAGGGTAGAAAAGAGAGATCTAATGCAATTCATTATGCATGATCAACTAGAATAGTTTTGAACAAACCACATCAATCACCTCATTGACCACAACATAAAGATGGAGTGTGAGAAGGAGAAGGCTATTTGGGATGCCTTCGTGGCTAAAGCACAAACCTATGCACATGCCAAGGCACTCATTGCCCTACAAGAAGAAAATAAGAAATTAGCTGTAAACAATGCTCGATTAACTAGTGTGGAGAAACAAAAGAATGTCTTCAAAGAGAGCATTCAGTAACTTTGAGAGTAACTAACTTATGTCAACCAAGACATGAGCCACGTGGCTAGGGAGAATCAAACCTTATCAATGGAGGAAGTCTACACAATAAGACAAAAATCTACCATAGAAATATGTGCATGGCAAAATGAAGCCAAGAAACATGAGAGGATCAAAGAGGATTTTCATGATCAGTTGAGCATGTATAAGTAGATTAAAAAGAAAGAGATCTAGATGGCTAAAGCCAATATTAGTTCAATTCTAGCACAAATTCCAAATTGGTAGCCAATTTTGGATAGCCTAGCCCATGTCCACTAAGCTGAAATAAAAAACAAAGACCTTAAATCTAGTATCTCAAAGAGTACATGGGGTTAGCTAACCTTTTTTATGCTAATTTGTCCATGTTGATAGTAGGTAGGCCCAAAAATGAGCTAAAACAACAAGTAGTGAGCGTGTCTACTTTGTATGAGAAGGAGTTTGCTGAAAAAAAGGATGTGCTACAAAAGCTACACATGGCAAACTCAAAACTTGAGATTGTCAAGGCCAGCTATTAGGGCCAAAAAGATGTTGCAACTAACCTAGCTAGATGAATTTTAGATTATGAAGAACTATGAAAAATGCTCTAAGAATTTGAAGAAGAATGGTAGTAGTTTGCGGTGTGATACATGAAAGCAAATCAGATGTTCCTACAGGTATCATGCCCATGGGATGTACTGGCCCTATCACACATTGCACAATAGGCATGAATGATACATGATTACTAAATAGAAGAAGAAAATATTCAAGCATTGCTGAATCCATATTTATTCAAAAAGCCTAATGAAAAAGGAAAGCAACTAATGGAAGAGTCACCATTGCCAAGCACTTAGGCTACATCAAGCTTATTCAAGTTTTTTTCTCGTTTTTCTTTTGTTTTGTAAAACACTTGTGCCAAATTTTGTAAAACACCACTGTGACATCTAGAGTTATGCAACTATTTTGTAAGTCACATATAGTCAAATTTATCTCCCAATTTTTTAAGGGACTCTATCCTCTTTTTTGTTTTAACTCGAGGATGATTTTCTAGTTAGTCATGTTAGTATGACAAAGAAAAATTTTGTTGTGTCACAATATCGAATCTGTGATATCGTAGTTATGATGTCATTGATACAATGTAGTAGCACATATTGCATCATTGTTGATATGATGTCTTGGGATGTGTGCAACGCTATAAATACAACACTTGGGCACACAATCTACATAACTTTCATTTCCATAATAACCAAACTCTTGTAGTTTCATTTCTTGAATTTAGACTTAACAGTTAGAACTATGAATGCCCATAGTGTGATGTGTCATAGTGAATGGAATCTTTGTTTAAGTAGTTTGTACTTGGGCACAAGTTATGAATAGAAATAAAGATCAAAGTTGTTTCCCAACATGGCAACATTTTCCTAGTTTACTATTGTCACTAAGCATAATGTTTATTGTTTTACTAGCATAACACTTTATTTTCCAAAGTACTTTATTTTCACTTGTTAATAGTAAGCAGAATGGATACAACTGATTTCGAGCATTAAGTTTGATTGTTTGGTAACCCTAATAGTCTTATCACTTGGTTTGCCCCAGTAGTGTGATACTTGGTAATCCTAGTGACAATTACATGAGCCCAAGACATGTCTAGAAAATCAACAATGGTTATTCATCACCATAGGCTAGAATAGATTTATTTACTCATTCTTACTTAGACTTAGTACCTACTTTCATCTTTATCATGTCTACACTTAGGAGTATTAGTGGCTATTCAACATCAACTATCATATGCCTCACTATAAGCTAAACCATTCACTTAGACTTTACTAGCTAGAGTGGGAAGATAGCGATCGTGAGCTTAACTCAACTAGTAGGATATCAACATTGAACATCCATGGATTACAATCAAGTTACACGTGAGCACTTGTAACTTATATGGTTAGGTGTTGGATTATTCCACCACTCATCAAATGCTAAATAATGTTTTTTCTATAATGCTTTAGGGAGAAAATATTGATAATGTTAAATAATATTTCATCTATAACACTCTAGAAAGAGGATATTGGTAATGCTAAATAATATTTCATCCATAACACTCTAAGGAGAAGCTATCAATAGTGCTAATTAATATTCATTCATAATGCTTTGAATAGAGGCTATTTGTAATGCTAAAAATTATTTTGTCCATAACACTAAAACCATGAGATTAATTTCATCAAAGCTTAAATAAATCACTTTCATGAAAGTTGGACCTCTAAATTTCTTCATCATCAACCTTGCCAATGTCAAGAAGGAACTACAAAATGTTATGTAAAAAGAATAATCATAGGCTTGATCATTCGAGAGACACACCTATTGGTAATTAACTTAGTAATAAGATATAGAGCATAATTATTAAATGTTTTCTTTTACTTTCACCTAATTTTTTTCTTATTAGTTATTATTAATAATGAGCCTACTTACTTTGGACTTTGATTCATCTTCTTTTTCTTCTCCTTCTTGTTCCTTAAAGCAAAAAGATTTAAAAGAGATTGAAGGATAGAAGAATAGCATTCCCTTCAAGAATGACTATAGTTATCTCCTAGAGATTCCCTAATAGGCTGCTATCTCTAGAAAAGTAATTGTTTTCAATGGATTCCTTGGCTAACCCAAGATTAATAATTACATGTTTACTCAGTACTCTAGTTACATGAACATGGATGTCCATTGTGGCCAAGCTCTCTTCTATTAGTTTATAGAGGCCATTTCAAACTCTAACAATAACCCTCTCATTCTCTAGCTCAATATAAGTTGGTAGATTGAATCATTACATATCTTCTTTCAAAGATTTGATTTTATTATGGGCTTTTAGTAATTTGCAGTTTTTTCTAGCAATTCAAAACTAAAAATTCCTACCTTTTACAATATCAAACCATATTAGCTTAGAATCTTTATTGGATTCATCCTCAATGAGGATATAGTATTGATATATATCATTGTCAAATTTTCGATTAGCTCATATTGATGGGATCAAAAGGAATCAAAACAAAGAATATTATTATGATATTGAGTTTGTTATTATTGAGTTGGCAAGTCCAAGATGTTCTTCTTTTGGATATGGGGCCATGTAAGAGATGGGTCCTTGAAGGGTGAACACAGATGTGAAATCAGTAAAATTCAATGAATATTCTTTGAATAAAGGTCATCATCTTCTAATTTCAATGATAATTACCCACACCAAACTATGTTAATTAAATTCTTAGTACCATTGATATGCTTTTCTATTCTACTAAAAAGATTAATATTTTGTGCTATATTGGCCAATGTTTTGTTTGTTAATCTAAGAATAGTAGTGATAATTTTGTCATTACTATTATTTCTCATACTGCTTTTCCTAGCTGATCTAGTTCTAGCTTTGTCAAAACAGCATAGTTGATCAACATTCAGACATTATTGGACTAAACTGTGTGTGTCTAAGTCATGACGAAGACTATTCAGTTGATCAAATGATGCTATGTAAAGTTTCTACTTCACATGATGTTGCTCTTCTTTAAATTGTTTTTTTTAAAGAAATTTTTAAGCTATGGAGGCTCTTGATATTGCAATAGATTAAATTTTAAGGTTTAGACTTTTTGATCTTTAAACTATTGGCCTATCCTAACATCTCCAATGTGAGGGCTATCATTTTTTTTTCTTTTTACATGCACTCACTATCTCGTTTCAAAAAGGATAATGTTCTTCCTATAAATTTTCTACTACCATCCTTATTTTTGGCATGCATCCAACATCAAAGACATGCCGATGAGGGATGAAATTCCCTAAAAGAACTTTATGGTGTTTTTGATGTTTGTCATTTTTTCCTTATTTGTTGCTCATGTTTAGTATCTTTTACCATGTTTTGCAATTTTTTTCCTTTTTTTGTATTCTATTCAATTTCTACCAACTCTCTTTAGTTGATGCACATGATATGCATAAATTTTTTAACCCATAAAACTTATTTTCTCTTTGTGATTTCCAACTAACTAAAAATAATGTCTAGAACCTTTTAGGTTCTAGAATTCATGCTTAGTTAAGGTCTTCTTATTGGGCACCCATGAGCTTGTTTAAGTTCTAAATCCAAGAGCAACCATGATAATTTTGTCATTATTGTTGTTTCTCTTGCTACTTCTACCAACCAATCTAGCTCTAGCTTTGTCAAAATGAAATAGCTAATCAATGTTTATACTCTTCTAGACTAAATTGTGTTCATCCATGTCATGATGGAAAACATCCAATTGATCAAATGGTGCTATAAAAAGTTTCTACTTCACATGAAGATGATCTCCTTTAAGCTATTTTTGTTGGAGAAACTTTTAAACTATGGAGGTTCCTAATGTTGTAGCAAATTCAGTTCTAATGTTCAAACTTTCTAATCTTTAGACTATTGGCCCAACTTTTCACCTACAAATTTGAGGGTTGTCATTTTTTTTCTTTCAAACATGTGCTCTCTATTTTTTTCAGAAAAGGTCATGTTGAATTATCTGTTACCATCCATGTTTTTGGCATGCATCTAGCATCAAAGGCACTTTAATGAGGGGTGAAATTCTCCAAAAGTGCTTCATGTTGCTTTCAATGTATATCATTTTTACCTCATTTGCAACCCATTTTTAATAGCTTCTACCATGTTTTGCAATTTCTTTGATTTTTCTGCATTTTGTTTGGTTTCTACCAACTCTCTTTAGCTACTGCACATGTATAAAAGTTTAAGGATTAGTAACCTAATGCTAAGAACATAATGGATCACTGCTCAATATACTTAATAAATAATAACTTGAATGTGAATATAAGGCTAACAATGTATTAATAGGAAAATAAGAAACTAGGAACTTATGTATAGTAGCTTAACAAAAACTAATATTCTAACAATACGACATGATAAAGTCTTATAAAGTTTACTTAGGACTATTTAGTGAGGGAAAATAATCATAAAATCATGGTAGTAGAACTACATACAAATGATGATGATTTAATAAGAAATTCAACTATTCATGTAACACATCAATCATAAGTTATTTCATTGAAGGATTATTGCATACATATTTTGAAAAGAGTTTATCATGACTTTAGGAGTTTATCTTGAAGAGTCTTTCTTTTGCATTTTATAAACAGAATTTTCATTTTGCAAATGTTGTTTTTTCTATGTAATAGGCTTTGCTAATCTCTCATTTAATTGGTTGAGAACCAAAGGCTTAAATCCTTCTCTCATTGATTTTGTCCAACTTTTCTCTAACATCACACATTATTTTGTAATGCATCTCTCTAATCAATAATTTATAAAAAGTTTATACAACTTATGCAAGAATATCTTACAAACTACAATAGAACCAACTTTAACAACCTATGTAGTCTATTCAACAACTAACCTAAATAACCTATGAAACCTAACAAATACTTATTTAGCAACTAATTAACAACTTACATGCTACAACCTACACAACTTACAACAAACTAAACTACAGCCTATACAACCTACATACAACTACCAAAATCTTTTGTATTGCTGGCCATCTGTTTTGCTAAAACTTAAGCATTTAAGACATTGGATCTTCTTCAAGGGAAGAAAATCTTTTCTTTAATTTATTTTTCATAGGACTTAACCCACTTTTAACCTTAGCGAAAATCTTTTGAAAATATTTTCTTTAACTTATTTTCCATAGAACTTAACCTACTTTTAATCTTAGCGAAAATCTTTTTCTTAACTTATTTCCCACAGAACTCAACCCACTTTTAACTTAGTGAAAAACTTCTATATTGCGAGTTCCTGCCCTTGCTTTATCTATCTATATTTTGTGACCATCTCTTCTAGCATAATTACTTGTTTTTCACCTTTGAAGTTTTCATATTGCTTTCCAGAATTTTAATTTTGTAGTACTGTTCAATTCCATATTTTATGCCCGTATATCATATTAGATTTTAAAAATAACATCAGGAGTTGTGTAAGTATGGTTAGGCCACTTTATTGAATCGAATATTTAAGTTTCATGAGCTGAATGTAAAAAAAATTCAATTTCAATCCGGTTTAGTTTTGTCCCTGTAATTCAGCAAATATAAGCTTAAACCATACCACTTCTAGCACGTTTAGTGCAAATAAATCTCCCTTTTAAGGGCTATACATTCTTTTGTCCCCAACCCCTGCCACCCCAACATCACTTTATTTACACAATTCAAATTTCAAGGAAATTGATTTCTTCACTTGCAAATAATCCAGGCTGTCTTCCAACGAAGGATTCAGAATCAAAACAACTGTTTGCTATGTGAATGGGTTTACAGGATTTATGGGAAAACCAAGTTCAATACCAGGGTTCTAGAGTCAAAACCAAATTAATTTTTAATGCAGTTAGGAATGGAGTAGGGTGAGTACCGATTTCCTTGCACGTTCGCTGGTGCTAACTCTCCGTCACGGATCGTAACCTAGCATTTCCTTAAAAATGACTTCACTTTGTCTCCGAAAAAAAAAAACAATTGTATTTTATTTATAACTCAGCTCTCCTTGTTAAAATGGAAATCAAGAGTCTTAAGGACAGGATAAGCATTCTGGGGTTGGAACCAAAACCCCCGAAAGAACAACCACATTTCAACACGAATAACTAAAATCATCCGTAGAAAAATTATAAAGCACAGTCAACATGATACAACAGGAATATACCGATGATTAATTAAGGCAAACCCAAGCTTAGCAGTCACTCCACTTATCGTTGGCAGGTATTAGATTGAAGAGCAATAAAAAGAGGGATTACTACTGTCCAAAAAATTCGCTGCATCAAAACTGCAGCATTAATACATTTCATTTTCATTCTAAATATTCCGAGGGTACGTAGCCGGCCAACGAAGCAACTCGTACAAAAACAGTAAGTGAAATCGTCGACAGTGTACGTGTGAGCAGCTGCAACTGCCTCTGCCTTTGCCTTGGCATCCGAATCGCAATCGGGAGTCAAGTCCGACGAGATAACTTCAGAAAATAGATCTAACCCTGGTCTGGGCGATGCTATTTTTTCTGCAAATGCTTCTTCTTGGCGACCTGCTTGTTCGGCTGCAACCGAAATGTGATCACATCTGTTTATATTCACCTGCCCAGCAGCAGCAGCATCGACTGATATCGCCTCCTTACTCGTGCTAGCAATATTTCTGTGCTCATTCGACAAAGAAGCAGCAGCTACTGCATAAAACGTTTCAGCGCTCTGCTGACGCTGATCTACTGCTGTAACGCTCTCCTTGTAATGATTAACACACAGGTGTGGGAGTGGGCGACTGCTGTTAACATGCATCGCCGCTTCCATAACCATCGGATCCAAAATCTTTGAATATAAAGTTTTACTTTCTTCCATTGAAACCGTATCAAACATAGCAGTCTCAGAATTCCATAAATCAGTGTTAATAACCCTCGCCCTGCTTGGAAGCAACTGAATACCTACCGGGAAAAGTCCGGCTAGAGTCTCCGGATCCATGTTTTGTGCTGCCCTCCACAACGCCAGGGCCAGTCCGGAGTGCTTGCTGGGGTTCTTGGCGCTCAGTTTTTGCAGAAAATAGTTGGCCAAATTCACAGGCGTCGAAAACTTCAAAGCTTTCAGGAACCCAAAATGCAGACCGTTTAACTTGGATACGTTACCGGACTGAACAAAGTAGCGATCAACGAGTTCAGCAGCCATAATCATCCAACCCTCAGGCAACTTACTTTTCCGAATGTGACCGATTTTCGTCCTGGCATCAGCATCCCCTGCAGCAGAAAACAATTCTGCATCCTTTAGTCCCTGACGTCCTAGACTCAAGACTGTTCCTTCGCTGCTCACGTTCAGGAGGAGCGCTATAGCCTTCTCCGTTAGGGGAATATGGATACTCCTAAATATTGTTGCACACTTGTTCCCATCCCTGTATGTAAAGAATTCAGTGATATCTTGTTGGGGATCGCCTTTCAGCTGGGTGAGCAACGAATCCCATCCAAGAGCGCAGACCTTACTCCACAACTCAGGCATGGCCATGTATCTGTCGGCACAAGCAGGCTCAACCGTGGGCGACTTGCCCATGCTTTCTTGCTAATGTCTTGTGCCTCTGCTCTCATCAAACTAGACTGATTTATTGGAAGCTGTGCCAAACATGTCCATCCGATTCACCCAACGCCCAATTTCAGCACCACCGTACTTGTTCAAAATCCCAACTTTCATTTGCAAAAGTAACCTTGCTCCACGCTTAATTAGCAGCCAGTACACTTAACGACACGAAAATGTATGCAATCACGTTGAAAATGATAATGGGTGGTCTTCCTTAAATTTGTTTAATTGTTAAACATGATCTTTTTGTGTCCTAATCTTTAGCAATTGTCCTTCGGTTGCTATTTTTGTTCTTTAGAAATTAAATGGTCGATGGTTACAAAAGTTGCTTGCCTATTTAAAGGTTATTATTGGTTGAATAAAAATGTGAAATTCAATTGCCTCTATTTGCCCCTATTTTGTTAATTTTTTCTGTTATCTGAAGCTAGTAGTGCATAGGCAAGCAATGCACAACCTTAGGAGGCTAGAGAGAAAAGCACAGTAGTGCACCTAGTTTAGGAGGCTTGAGAGAAGAGCACAATAGTGCATAAATGGCCTATGAAAATTTTGTACAACCTACCATCCCATGTTTTGATGATCACTATGACCATTGGAGCATGTTGATGGAAAATTTCTTGAAGTCTAAGGAGTATTGGCAAGTTGTTGAAGATGGTGTAGTAGCACTCACAGTTGAGGCTACACTCACAAATGAACAAAGAAAGGAGCTAGAGGGATTGAGGCTAAAAGATTTAAAGGCAAAGAATTATTTATTTCAAGCAATAGATTATTATATCCTAGAGACTATTCTTAGCAAAGAAATTTCCAAGGATATTTGGGATTCTATGAAGAAGAAATATCAAGGGTCTTCAAGAGTAAAGTGTGCACAACTTCAAGCCTTGAGAAGGGATTTTGAAACTCTGTAGATGAAAGATGAGGCATCTGTTACTAGCTATGATGCAAGGACAATGGGGATAGTAAATAACATGTGATTTCATGGTGAGAAGATGAAGGATGTGATTATTGTTGAGAAGATATTATGTTCCCTATCCCCCAAGTTTGATTATGTTGTTTGCTCAATTGAAGAATCCAAAGATGTTGATGCACTTTCCCTTGATGAACTTAAAAGTTTTTTATTAGTCCATGAATAGAAGATGAATTGAAATTCAACTTCTGAAGAGCAAGCTTTGAAGGCTTCTACTTTTACTCATTCTTCAAGAGGAAGAGGTAGAGGAAGAGTAGATTGAGGCAATAAAGATGGTACCAGACATTTTAAAGGGGATGGTGATAAATTTCAAGGCAAAGGTAGAGGACAAGTTGACAAATCTAAGGTGGAATGCTTTAGATACATAAATACAAACACTATCATTTTGAATGCTACACTAAACTACCCAATGACAAAGAAGAGAAATCAAATTTTGTAGAAGAAAAAGAGTTTGAGACTTTGTTGATGGTAGTTCAAGCCCACATAGAGTCTCCGTCAAATGTATTGTATGTGGATACTGGCTATAGTAACCATATGTGTGGATGTAAGTCTTCTTTTTCTTACTTAGATGAAAGTTTTCATTCTATAGTAAGTTTTGGTGATTGTTCTATTGTAAATGTAATGGGAAAGGGGGATATTAACATTAAAACCAAGAATGGTTTTGTAGAGATAATTTTCAATGTTTTTTATGTTCCTAATTTGAAAAGTAATTTGTTAAGCGTTGGACAATTGCAAGAGAATGACTATGTAATAATCATTCAGAAAGATGCTTGTGAAATTTATGATCCTTCAAGAGGAGCTATTGTAGTTGTTCAAATGAGCTTCAACAGATTATTTCCATTGAGGATTGAAAGTGCTCAATCTTGCCTAAAGGCTAAAGTAAAAGATCCAACATGGCTTTGGAATTTTCGCTATGGCCATTTGAATTTTGGAGGATTAAAGACTTTGCAATAGAAAAATATGGTGATTGGTTTTCCTCAAATTACAATTCCTTCTGGAGTGGAGTCTGTAAAGAATGTGTTGTTGGTAAACAACATCATTCATAATTCTTTCAAGGAAAATCATGGAGAGCAAAGAATGTCCTTGAGCTAGTTCACTTTGACATTTGTGGGCCAATAAACCCATTTTCAAATGAAGGTAAGAGGTACTTAATCACCTTCATTGATGATTATACATGAAAAAGTTGGGTTTATTTTTTGCAAGAAAAGTCTGAATCTTTTAATGCATTCAAAAGCTTCAAGGCACGTGTTGAGAACAAGTCTGGAAAGATCATTACGACTCTTTATATAGATCGTGGAGGAGAATATTGTTCAAAAGAGCTTGATGTTTTTTTATGAGAATCATGGCATTCAGAGAGAGCTCATAGCCCCCTATACACCATAACAAAATGGTGTATTAGAGAGGAAAAATAGAACCATCCTCAATATGGCGAGAAGCCTCTTGGCAAGAGGAAGTATTCTAAAGAATTTCTAGTTGGAGGCTATGAATTGGAGCATCCATGTTTTGAATAGAAGTCCCACCTTTGCTATTCAAAACATGACACCATAAGAGGCTTGAAGTGGGAAGAAACTAGTAGTGGATTACTTCAAAATCTTTGGTTGCATTACCTATGCACATATAAATTGTAATCCTGTATGCTCTCCAATTGAGATTGGCTTAAGGCTAAACAAAGATCCTAAAGGAAGTAAGGTGGAGGCTACAATTTATAAGCAAATTGTTGGAAGTCTAATGTATTTGACTACAACCAGATTCAATATAATGCATGCTATGAGTCTTATTAGCTGATGAGTCATGATTTTGTTAGCCCCGATACTAGAGTCTCAATATCGGATACTTGATATTGGATCTCGGGAAATGATATCAGATATATGATATCGTCTCTTCCATGCTAGCCTATAAATACAACACTTGGATGCAGAGTTGGGACATAGTTTTATTGATATATTTTAGATAGCTTTTTCATAGATTTATGATTTCAAGTTCTATTGTTCCTAGTGCATGCTCGCAGTGTGATGTTTATGATTGTATGACATCCTTATTTAAGTGTGACATACTTGGACACATTACATGACTGAAAATAAAGATCGAGATTACTTTCATCATTGCAGCATCCACTTAGATTTATTATTGCTTTTAATTGTTTAATTGTTTCATCATTTACTGTTTTCTTTATTTAATGTTTTCATTTATTACTATTTATGATTCCTGTCATTAAGCAAAATGAGTACAACTAATCATGAGTGCTTAAGTATAATTGCTTGGTAACCCAACAATGTATTGTTTAGTAAGCCCAGTGACATACGCTTGGAAATCTTAGTGATAGTTATACGAAGTCCAAGGTATGTGTGGACAATTAAGAACATATACTCATTGCAAGTAGGCTAGTTTAGATTTTACTTTCCACTATTAATGTTCTCAATTAGATTATAGACCTCATTACTCATATTTATAGAAGGGAAAGAGTAGGATAAACATGAATGAAGAATCTACTTCAGGACCTATGGTTATAGCCTTTGGTACTACCCATATTGAACCTCCACCCAAATTGTTAGTGGAAGAAGCTATACATGAGATAATGAAATATCATGATTATTATGAAGCTAATCCTAAAGAATATCAAAACATCTCCTCTCGTCCTATTAGTGAGAAAGCTCCTAAATTCAATATGGATAACCTAGGTTTAGAAGTGCAACAACTTATTGTAGATAGGATTGTTGGATTTTTAGAACATTAGATTTTATTAGATAAGAAATAATCTTGCCATGCAATCCAAAATACTATGTTTAATTTCACTAGGAATATGAGAAGATGGTGGAATCAAATTGAACCAGATATAAAAGAAAAATTGCTTAACAACCCTACTATTTTCTTTTTAAGTGCCATCACCAAAGAATTCTTAGGAAACAAAGAAAATATAGAGAATAATATTTTTCTACAAAACTATATAGAATCCAATATGTTGATAGTGTTCTTGATCAAATGGAATCTTGGTACTATAAAGGTAGATTGACTCATGAACATGCAGCTAAAGAGCACCTACCTGGTGCCATGCCTTAATTGTTTGCAGAGAAATATCATCATGAACTTAAAGTACATAATAGAACATTAGATGAAGTTAGTTTTAATTATATTAGACAATTAATTACTAAAGCTAATAGGGAACTATGTCATGATATATGTGCACAAGATATTATAAAAACCATAAATCAAAAAATGGGAAAAAATTCTGTTTACAAATTTGCCCTAAACAAAAGTGGTCAAAAGCTTGTTGCACTAAATCTAAAGGAAAAGGTGAAGTTTGGAAACCATGGAAACCAAAGCACAGATTTGCTTGGTCCAAATATCCTTCTCATCCTTATCCTAAGAAAACATTTAGAGGAATTTTTAAATGCCATAAAAAAGCCTTTATCCAAAGAATAAATAAAATGTTACATTTGTAAGGGTAACCATTATGCCAACAAGTGTCCCAAAAAGGATAAGTTTTCAAAATAGGTAAACTTTATCTAAAAATTAAATTTTTCAGAAAAATATTATGATTATGTACGTGATCCTATGTGTCCATTTG
>MNCI01021658.1:1020691-1061881 GCA_015680685.1 Gnetum montanum
CACATTAACTACTAAGTCTATTTGGAGGTATTTGGGCCTTGGTGTTGCCAGAGACCAGCAGGCACCTAAATCCTGTTCGAGGACACTCATTAGCGGTCGTGTCCCAAACGGTCACCAACAGAAGCACTCATATTCATATGGTTGAGTGTAGGGGTACCTCACCACTCATCACTATGCTAGTTACATTAGTAAATAAGAATATAAATACTACTACTTTATCTTTAGTAACTTTTCAAATAAAATTTCCTTCGTACAAGCCATACAACATATATGCATTATTAGAAAACTGTGCAGAAATATCACTCGCAAGATGGTCCTCAGTCCCAAGTCATTTTTGGTAGAAGAAAAAGAAAAAATATGTAGCTTTTGACAAGAAAAAAGTCTTCCTTAGAATATGCTACCAAAATACCCATTAAAACATAGGGGGGATCCATATAGAATTTATGGTATACTATTATGATATGCCTACATATGATCTACTTATAGGAACAAATAATCTTATAATATATGAACCTTCTATGGTAGGGAATAATTATTGGATATTAGGATCATATAAGTTTTATAGAAATTAGACTTATCAATAAAGATTTCTTACACCAAAACCCCAAAAAGAAAATACAAGCACTTGGGTAGTAAATAATATCAAATCACATAAAGATAAAATCTAGCTGATACATGAAAAACTTCTCACATTGGCATTAGATGATTCAACCATTTTTAGATACAAAAAATGTACTGGTGTCGTATTGAGTTAAAGGATGGAATTAAACTTAAGGCAAAGGCACATCACATTGGTATGCCTCCAGTACTAAAGCAACAATGTGATGAAGAGATTAAAATGCTATTAAACAAAGATCTTACTGAAACTAGTATAAGAATGTTTTCTTATGCTTCTTTCTTTGTTAAAAAACATGCTGAAATCATAAGAGGAAAGAAAAGGTTAGTGGTGAACTATAAACCTTTGAATGAGATCATCAAATTAGTTCAACATCCAATCGCAAGCAAAGATGACCTTTTCCAACGATTACTCCATATGCACGTCTACTCTAAATTTGATCTTAAATCTAGATTTTGGTAGATATAGGTAGAAGAACAGGACCTATGGAAAATAACATTTACAATACCTAGAGGTCTATACCGATGGGAGGTATTACCATTTAGGATAAAGATTGCTACTTCTATATTCCAACAAAAAAATGGATTATATTTTCAAAGCATATCCTTTCATTCTCGTTTACATTGATGATATCCTCATCCTAAGTAAAAATGTGGATGAACATATTTCCCATTTGAAAGAATTCTTTAAAATAATAGATAATGTAGGTTTGGTTCTTTCTCCTACTAAGATGCAAGTAGCCAAAGAACAAATTGAATTTCATGGCTTAGATATTTCTCATGGTGGGATTAGCCTACAATCACATATTTTAGAATCTATTTCAATGTTTCCTAATGAACTTCATGACAAAACCCAATTATAGATATTTTTAGAATGTATCAATTATGTTTCTAGATTTTATGAACACCTTGCTGTAGATAGAAAACTGCTGAATGAAAGGTTGAGTTAAAATGTTCTTCCATGATCACCAAAACACACCACCATGGTTCAAAAAATCAAAGAAAGATGCAAACACTTACCTAAACTCCAACTACCAACAAACGGTAAATTAATCCTTAAAATAGATGCTTTTGCAGAATTTTGGAGAGCTTCCCTTAAAGAACAAAAGGATAATGTTATCTGCATCTGTCGATATCCATTTGGTAAGTTTAGTGGTGCCCAATTGAACCATCATAACACCCACAAAGAATTATTAGCCATTGTCAAAGGTGTAGAGAAATTTAGATTATTTTTACAAAGTACTCATTTTATAATACGTAGTGATTTAAAACATTTTGATAAGTATCTCAGCTCTAAGGTATTAAATAAAGTTGCTCATATGAGACTAATATGATGGGCACTCTTTCTTGCTAATTTTGATTTTCAGACTGAGTATATTAATGATATGAAAAATAGCTTAGCTGATTTTCTAACTAGGGAGTTCCAACTCTCTATTACTAATGTATAATTTTTTGATTACAGATTTATTACAGAATGAGGGATGGGTTCTCAGGTCCTCCAACTGCATTAGAGGATGTAGGAGTAATAAAATATATATGCCTATATTAGAACAAATCCAAATAAGTTATACCCATGAATCCAATTGGAATGAGTTTTTGTCTGTTGCTAGAACCATCTTTCCTTATGCCACAATTAGTCATAAAGTCCATACGTTAAACCGAGAAGCTATTCTTATTGGGCCTCATGTCTCTCTATGTATGTGTGTTGAACTTAATCTATTAGAATTTGGTCAATGGTTTTCACCTCAAATGTTAAATGGGCCATTATATTAGCCAGATCCATTTCATTTGTATAGAATAGATTTAAATCCTTTGAGTCAAGTTAATTCTGAATAATTTTGGTCTTGGTGGGTAAAATATGGTCATTCTCCTATTCATATCCCGAACAAATATCCTCATCATTTATACCATAGACTTTCTGAGCATCATGGGGATTACCTATATTATACTAATCCTGCCTCCATAGGATGGCACTTGATTAATCAAGGTTCATCTCCTATGTATCTTCCTGTTACTTGTATTTCCAAAAGAATCGATTGGATGAATTCATGAGGGTATGTGTTTTATCAGGATGTCTACATTGCTAATCCTTATGGCATCCAACAACATTGTGAAATGAATCAAAGAGGATGCAGAACTTTGGAATTATACAACCTTGATGCTTGTCTTCTTTCTTTCAGAATAAGAGGTGGATATTAGCACACTGTTTTCTATGCTGGTTCTCAGTTTTTGTTTAGGAAATTTTTCACCTCTACACTCAATGATGATAGCTCCAATAGTGATGATGATGATGGCTATAATAGTCTAATAGATGTGGATTCTAACTAAATCCCTTCTGACTAAAAAAATGATATGGTCTGCCAATATGTATAGTAAAGATTCTTCGCATGCAAGAGTAGTGTTTCCACTATCTAAAGTGGAATATGTAATAGTATCTTCACTTAGAAAAGTGGATTCATAATGATGCTTTCTCATAGTGCTATATGAGTTGAAACACATCATAGAAGTCTCAAGAGACCTCGGTCTCTATTGTATAAACACATGCAAATGCAAAGAGAGAACCAGATTAGAGATAACCTTAGATGAAGCACATAGCTCTCTAAGAAGCATTCCTGACTGAAGCATTTCTTTGCAAAGCTCTTTGTTTGTAACTCTACTTTGGTAGTGTGAATAATATGAATGGAAAGCTTGTTTGCTTTATATCTTTGAGTCTTTTCTCTGTGTTGTTAGTCTTCTACATTGTTATTTGTGTATGCATTAGTTTGCGCATAACTTGCTGAAATAGCAAGGAGAGCTAAAGGAGTGAAGTGAGATGTAGTAAGTTAATTAATTTATCTTTTATTATCATTAGGAGTAGCATAGGACTAGAGAACATCAATCATATTCCTCACTTTGGACTAAACTATACATGACAAAGCTTCCACTAGTCCAAGTGGAAAGATAACGAACTACGGTCAAGGCATAATGATTTAGATGCACAACTAGTCCCATCCACAAAATTTAACTGGATCATGTGTGAATGCTTGTGATTCTTATGGTTGGGCATAGGGGTACCTTGTCACTCATCATTGGGGATCTGGCTGAGGATGGTGTTAGTTATCTAGATTAGTTATATTATACACGATCATTCTAAATGCATTAATGATATATCTTTAGAAATTATTAAATCACACACATCATAAATCAACAATATTTTCTCTTTCACAAGGATGTGATAATGCACTACATAATGAAAACATTCATTGGAGAACTAAGGAGTTATATGGTGAAGAAAATTGGAGTGACCAACTTCATGCAGGGATTTCATATGTTCATGACCATCCTGACGACACTCAAAGACTACATTCATCTAAGGCAGACAACCCTGGAGGAGATGAAGTAAGTCTTGGATCAGGGTAGGCCTCAAGGCCTAGGACCTCCTCAAAACCTAGAAAAGATAAATCAAAGGACCCCAGGGAACATCATAGAAGCCATGGTGATCCTTCCAGTTCCTCATCTTCCTCTCATACTTCAATGTCTAGTTCTACCAAAGATGAATGTAGGTATGGAGATAAAGCTCCACCAAAGGGTTAGAATAAAAATAGAAATTAAACCCATGGGAAAAGTCAAAGACATCAACATGAACATAGACAACATCATCATGATCAAATGAATAGAAATAGAAATTTTCATCACAACATGCCTGATGGTGATGAACCCTTGTTGGCCACTAAGATCTTGATGCAAATCATAGAGCCAGTTAAGATATCTCATAGGCATTGCAAAGAGAGTCTCCTACCTAGGCTTAATATGAATAATATTCCTAAATTTTCAGGAGGCTATGATTCAGATCCACAACATCATTTAGAAGCCTTACATGATGCTTATTCTTTCTACAACATTGAAAGTGGGTGGAAAAAGCTCAAGCTTTTTCCTAGGATGCTGATCAATAGAACTAAAGTGTGATATAGATCATTGAAACAAAATTCAATTTGACAGTGGACCACAACGCTAGAACTCTTCAATGAGAAATACCAAAACTATGTGAGGGTGTTCAACTTGAGAAGACAAATCTAAGGATAAAAGTAAGAATAGCTTGAACCCTAGGACATAGCCTTAGATAGATATTATTATCTATTGAATCGATGTCCATGCCATGGTTTCTCTAAGGAAAGGTAATTTTTCTACATCATGGATGGGCATCATAATGAAACAAGGGAGACCCTTGGGTTGTACACTCCAGGTCAATTATGTGAGCTACAAACCCATCAGATTTGAGAGCTAATCGAGAATGTGACAAAAGAATAAGAAAAGATATGTAAATGGGAGAATGTTAAGAAATATCACTAGGATCCAACTCTTCAAAAGAAAGAGGTTCATAACTATGGTAAGGAGAAAGAGGCCACTCTCGATAATGTGATTCCGGAATGAACCTTGTTTATCGATGAAATTGAAGCAAAATTTAATAAGATGTCAGAGTGGATATATGAAAAATTTATAACTCTCATAGAAACTATAGAGGAGAAGGTAACAAAAAAAAACCAAGAAATCACAATAAATGAAGGATGCAGTACCAGGAAGTTGGTAGGAACACTTATCGACAAACATGGAACATGGTTGAAGAAAGCCAGGCTATAGACTCAACCACAAATGAAGATGACAGACGTGACATTTGCATATATGACCACCTGAAGGGCCATTGCCTAGTCATGTCACATCTACATAAGTATTGGGCTTTTTCATTAAATCATAAATTCATACAAAAACATATGCCCAGGAAATTTCCTTTTTCACAAGGTAATTTTAGATAGTCCCACAACCAATTGCACTATCCTGGGGGGACTTACTACTAACCTCAACATTGCCATCAACTATAGTGGAAAAACCCATAGTTTTGGGGAAGGCCACCATCAAACCAACCCTATCCTTACTACTAGTCGAAACCGTATGGATATTATGTTCAACATCATATTTCTCCAACTAGTTCTACGTCCTCTACTTCAAATCACTACTATCACTCTCTTGAGTACTATTAACCCACGACATCTCTTAAATGATCACCACCTCATGCCTCTTACCATCCATCCTACCCTTGATATTCTCATACTCCACCTCATTACATTCCACCACCAATGACACAAGAAGGTTCAACACCAAAACATCAATAAATGAATGCCACTTGTGCTACAAATGTGCATAGACGTGCTTATACTAGTAGGTTCCTGCTACAAATTTGAAAACATCCTTTCTTTAGGATAGGCCATAAGTGGAAGCATAAAATTCATGGACCTATCACATCATCCAAACTAGAACAATGTCAATCTATTGCAATGCCTTCCTTTTCACAACTAATGTCCTCTGATCCTACACAAGGGCCACCATCCATTATTACTCCAACACCTAACCGAAGCAATGAATCTAGTAGTGTGGGAAGAAAAACGAATCGATGCATACCGAATCATGATCAAGGGTGCAATTATGGCTTAGACATCTACAACATTGACACAACTCACACTTTGATCCACCATATGTTTAACAACCAAGTGTGTGAACAATAACTTGTCTATGTAGCTAACACTAAACCAAGAGACACATAGTGGCCCAAAAATGAAAAGTTAACAATGTTTTATACATGCATGAAGCCTACCTATCCACTTGTTAATTATTTCCATGACCAAACACTTACTCATGGGGGAAACCGCCCATTCTAACCTTCAGAATTAATAAGTGTTTTTCATGTTTTTGTTTTACAATTTTTTGTCATTTTCTTATTTCTTGATACAATTTTTCCTACCCTTTTCAACTTTTTCCATTTCTTGTTTTCATTTTCTTTGTTAAGAAATCTCGCTTGTGAATAAAATGATCATGTAGCCCATTAAGGTGAGGTTTTCTCTATGTTGTTGAGTCATGGGGTACTAATTATTTGGACAATGAGACCACGCCATCCATCCACTCATTCCATTAATAGGAGATTTTTGCCCTAGTTATATAATGATATTATGTTTCATCATCAAACTAAAAACAAATTCATAATCATTATTTTTGGATAGAAAAGTGAAGAACCAAGGGAGAATATGAAGGTTGTGACATCAAGGGGATTTTTGGATTCTCTTTGACTGCTTTTGTATGTTCTATCATGTTGCTTAGGTTGTAATTATATCCTTGTAGATCTAATGAAAAATAGTAGTAAGATAAAATAAAAAAGGCACTCAATAAATTTTTGAGGGTCCCACTCAAAAGACATGTTACTCATGCCTAAAGGTTGGCAGCTTCTCAAAATCCATTAAAAAACATGCCATAAATAAGCTATTCCCTTGCAACTATGGTGGTCTTATGGTTGTCAAACGAAGTGATGAAATAATGAAATGTCACTAAAATGTGGTTTGGACTTGGTTTGAATCTTGGAAAGAAGGGCTAATAATTACGTAACCAATAATAACACACAAGAGTTCATTGTGCCTATTGTAAGAGACCTCACATCCCAATTTTTGCAATCCTTTTTATAGTCCATTTCATCTCGCTGTATGTATGATCCTAACTTGTGATTTTGTATAACATAGAGTTATTTTCTCAAATTGGTGATTTTAACATGTGTTTTTTGTTTCATAGGTATGCATTGAATTCAACCCATTTAGTGCCTATGAACATTTTTAGGTATGGTTACATAAGGGCATTATGGGTTGGAGCCTGCTTTGGAGAGGACCCACTTGTGTAACTATTGTAACTTATGCTTGTTTGACACAACCACATCATTCTTCACATTCCAAGCACATGATTATTAAATTTCGTTCTTTTCCTTATCATGTAATTGATTCGTTTTAGAACATAGGTATAGTACCCCTTTCTTGCATCTTCCAAAGCTTTTAATATCAATGACTTCATCTTCTAACACTTCTGATGCCTAAAATTGATTTCCTGCTTACCTTAGAACTATAGACTTAACTTGAAACTTTTCAACCAATCATAGAGCTTCATCTTCCATGCTTAGTACCATCATTCAATGTAAATTCGTGAACCCTAATATCACCTACTTGATATTGGATTAGACACGATGTCGGATACATGATATTGACTACCCAACATCAGGTTAGATGCAATGTTAGATACTCAGTATTAAGTCTACAAAACCTATATATATGACCCTTGTGATGCTTAAAAATCCATTCTCATCATTTGAAACTAGGGAAGTCTTTCAAATTTTCTTTCATGACTTTGAGCTCTATGCAATCAACTTCCACTTGCGATATCTTGCTTAATATTGCTTTGATTTTTATATCATTTGAACTCAAAGTGTTCAACTTAGTCATTGGGGGAGGTGCTGGTGTGGGAAACTTGTGTTGAGTTTTTGAAATTTGTTATCACTGGAAGGTATTACAAGGGTAATAATGTTAAAAATATTAAGTGTTTTAATGAATAATTAATCATAATAATGCCATAAACCTTAATTTGTTTACCCAAAGGACCATAATTGTCATAATATGCCATACATAAGGAAAAAGGAACCAACTACAAAAGGTCATAAAAGAAGATAAACACTTTTTGGGCATTTTTCTGACATTTTTCTAACTTTTCAATCATATGAACTAAAGAACTTAATGGAACTAAGGTCATGACGAAGATATAAACCTATTAACGATAAATAATACCACCTTACTAACCTCCAATCCTTGATTGATTGCAGATGACCCCAAAAAGAGGAGCACAAGATAGACCTTTGCAGGAAGCAGGTAAATGTCCAAGAGATGGTAGAGGCCAACAATGTGAGCATCCCGAGCACAAGGAATAGGAGGCCTAATCATTTAGCATCCATCAAGAGGTTTCTATTACAAGGCAGTTGGTTCAAGGAGAGGCCATAGAACCACAAGCTCTTGTGCAGGGACAATGCCTGACATTGTCCCCAGAATGCCTTGAAGCTATTCAAGAGAAACCCATGTTGACCATGTTCATCTTAAAAATGAACTTTGGCCTATTCATGGTGTTTTCTCCTAAGGCAATTCAGATGCAACTCCAAGCGTCATCATTATGGCACATTTTTTCAAACAACAGTGAATGGTACCTTGGTGAGACCTACCAATTTTGGCACAACAAGAAAGAAGGAACCACAGTTAACATTGGCAAAGTTGCTATTTACTTCTTAGTTAAGGCAATCAAATAGGCTCTAAATCTACCAAATGTGGGGGCTAAGTTAGCACATTTGTCCACGAGGTCCGATCATAAGACCAGAAATTTATGGTTAAAGTAGACATACAACAAGGATGATAAGACATATAATGCATTAACTTTGGAAGAGAAGACCTATTTTAAGATAGGCACATATCACCTCTTCCCCACCAAAGGGCTTAATAGAATCTCAATATACATAGCTAGGGGAAGTGCCATACTAATGGGAAAATACATGGCCAACTTCCCTTGTTATATTGCATGGAAATTAAGAGATGGTTTGAAGAGAAGAAGGTAGGGAAGCCAACACTTCAATTCCCTTACCTGATCTAGAAGCTGTGTAAGTGCACTGGAATCCTAGGGGTACATAAATTATGTTTCTAAGAAGGCTCAAAATGCTTCCTTTTTTGAATTGCTCAAACCTACTGCACCAAGGAAAGACCTTGGTGAGGAACAAGAATGAGAGAATGAAGTGAAAATAGAAAAAGAGCCTAAATAGTGTCATGAGACATAAGTTCCATCACCACTACCATAAGACTACAAGCCTGCAATGATCCATTTATGAAGAATTTCTAAAATACCCAACTAGGGAGTAGAGATGAATCAAACCTTTTTAGAGTCATCAATGATGTTGTGCAATCCACTATTTTTGCTGATCCAACAAGGGGATAGATTTTGCTACAATTAAGAGGAGAATCCTAGTGGTTACGATGTATATTTGGTAATGTCGCATCCTTCCAAGTGATGCTTGAAACTATTAATGGTGTCAATGATGAGTAGCGAGGTACCCCTATGTCCAACCATACGAATCACAAGCGTTCATGCATGATCTAGTTGAATTATGTGGATGGGATTAGTTGTGCATCGAAATCATTATGCTTTAATCGCAGTTCACTATCTTCCCACTTGGATTGGTGGTTGCTTTATCATGTATGGTTTAGTCAAAAGTAAGGCATATGATTAATGTTGTCTAGTGTTATGTTGATCCTAACGATACTAAGAGATAAATTAGTTAAGCTAATTAACAATGGAAAGTAAAATCTAAACTAGCCTACGTGCAATGAGTATCCATCCCTAATTGTTTACACATTCCTTGAACTTGTATAACTAATGCTAGGATTGCTAAGTTTATGTCATTGAGATTACCAAACAATGCATTACTAGGTTACGAAGCATTTACACTTAAGCACTCATGATTAGTTGTACTCATTTTGCTTAATGACAAGAATGATACATAGTAATAAATGAAAAATTTAACTAAAGATAATAGTAAATGATTAAAAAATTAAATAATTAAAAGAAATAATAAATCTAAGTGGATGTTGCAATGATGGAAGTAATTTTGATCTTTATTTCTAGTCATGTAACACATCCAAGTATGTCACACTCGAATAAGGATGCTATATAATCACAAACATCACATTGGTGGCATGCATTAGGAACAACAAAACTTGAAATCACAAAGCTATGAAAAAGCTATCTAAAATGTATCCACCCAAGTACTGTATTTATAGGCTAGTAAGGAAGAGATGATATCAGATATCTGAAGTCATTTCCTGGGACCCAATATCATGTATTCGATATCAAGACTCTGATATTGGGTATAGGATACCAGGGCTAACAAAATCATGACTTATCATATCCCCACAATTGAATGAAAACTTGTCCTTGAGTTAAACAAAATGAGGAATTATTTCTTTACAAAATATTAGAAAGGTATGTAATTATTAACTAACTCAAACAAATAAGAAAATTGACTCTTACATGTCGTAATGATGTTTTACAAAAATTTGGATAGAGCATTACAAGACATTAAATTGGGGAGGTGGGGGCTCCTCCATTGGTTACTTCCTTTGTTGCTAAGCTTCTAAAATTTGTGGTAGTTGAGTAGTTTCTACAACTTTTCTTCCCCCATCCTTGGATCATGTACCATCTAAGCTATTAAACTGATGTGTGTTGGTGCCAATACATTCCATGGGCATGGCAACTATGGAAACATTTGGTTGGCCTCCACATACCAGGCTACAAATTACCATCATTCCTTCTTAAAGGCCCTAGCCTTTTCTTTCAACTCATGATGATCTATTAGTCTCCTTGCCAGGTTTGAGGCTACATCCTTCTGTCCATGATAGTGAGCCTTGATCACCTCTAGTTTTGAGTTTGCTACATAGAGTTTCTATAAAGCATTTTTTGTGTCTGCAAACTCTTTCTCATATAATGCATAGGTTGTTACTACCTATTGCTTTAATTCATTTGTAGGTCAACCTACTATTAACATGGCAAGGCTGACATATCGAAGTTTAGCTAGTGTCATGTATTCCTTGAAGTCCTCAATCTGCAAGTCCTTATTCTTCACTTTTGCTTGGTGGACCAATGCATAACTATCTAGGATGGGTTGCCAATTAATATTTTTCATTGGAATGGCTCTGATATAGGCTTTTGTCATCTAGATTTTCTTTTTGTTGATCTACTTATACATGCCAACTTGGTCCTAGAAGTGTTGCTTAAGCTTTTCATGGTTTTTGGTCTCATTCTGCCACATGCTTATTTTGATTACAGATTTTTTTTTGAATTGCATAGACCTCCTCCATTGAGAAGGTTTAGTTCTCTCTAGCCAATTTGTTGATGACTTGGTTGACCCTCACTAGTTTTTCTTGTAACTAGTGGACACTTTCTTCTAAGATGTTCTTTTGTTTTTCTATAGTGGTCAACCATGTGTTTTCTATAGTAAGCTATTTATTTTTTTCTTGCATGGCAGTCAATGCCTTCTTATGGACATAGGATTATGCTTTAGTAATAGAGGCATTTTAGATTTCCAATGATGAGCAATGAGGTACTCCTACACCCAACCATACAAATAACAAGCATTCACATGCGATCTAGTTGAACTTCATAGAGCTTAAGTTCTTAAGTACACTGGTTCAATGAAGTGAAATATAATTGGGATGATTGTTGTCTTCTTAGTTCCACTTGTGAGGTACAAGTATATGGTTAAGTGCAACTAAGGTATATGATTTTTATCATTTTATATTTTATAAGTTTAATCACCTAGAACAAGAAGGAGAGTGATGGGACGTGATATCGCATGGGCCGCGATATCACGTCGTCCCCNCGATATCGCATGGGCCGCAATATCACGTCATCCCTCATGATATCACATACACAATATCATGGTGCACCATTATATCTATAAATAAGAGGTGACTCTCCCTTGTTTTCCATCTGAGGCTTAGACCGTAGTGAAACTCTAGCAGTTTGATCCCTCCAGAGATAGAATATTTTCCATGTGCCGTAGTAGGAGCTCCAAAGTGGATCTTTATTCGAGCAGGCATTGTACCTGAACACAAGTTTGTGTACAGCAATAAAGAAGAACTTCTTAGATAAACCTTACAGTGCATGGAATAGGCTAATTAGGATTTTATTTAATGTTATTTATTATTTTCCATTTACATGCTTTATTAGTTACTAATTCTTTCTCAACCCTTCTCTCCTAGTTAAGTGCCTCAGTACGACTGCTTTGAGCATGTGCGTTACGTGTGGTGATCCCAGCAATGACTAGCGTTTGGTAACCACAGTTGCATCGATTTAGGGTGTGAATGGCAAGTGGGAATGGATGCTGATGCTAGGTTAATTAAGACTTAGTTAGTTAGTTAAAGTTAGTTAGTTAATTCCTTCAACCCTTCACCTCGCTAGCATAGGAGATAAAATAGAAAAGACATAAAAATCACATACTTCAGACTTACTTAACCATACACCATGAAAAATACAAGTAAGTCTGGGAAGACAACGAATAATTAACCTTAAGTGTTCCATGAGGCATGTACGCACTTAGTCTGCGGAGTTCAACCGAATCGCGTGTGTTATGCTCGTATTCATATGGTTGAGTGTAGGGGTACCTCGCCGCTCATCATTGGCGCCATTGTCAAGGACTAAGTGTTTGTGCGCTAAGTAGAACATAGGAAATTACTCACATCGTTGGGAGCTTAAACAAACCTTAGGGTTAATTAAACAAAAAAGTTTATAATGGTAAAATTAACACACCAAAAAAGACATCATGTTTTCTTCTTCTTCTCACAAGAGCAATACACCACCTAGGGATAATACAAGAAACAATTGGAAATCAAAAACACATAACCTAAACTTGCCAATTCCTCAACAATACAGGGTGACATATACTCATCCCGATGAGTATATTTCAAATTTTACTTTTATCTTCCATTAAGATGAATAGATGTGCTAGAGAGACTTGCTAGGTAACATAATGTTACCTCTGGATTGTGCAGTCCCCAACATGCTCCTCCATGCTTTGGCACAAATTGGCATGACTCAGCTTTATGCTAAATACATTATAGGTGATTTTGGCACAAGGGATTACTATCCTATAGCCGCACAACATATGAGGGACTCAAGAAAGGAGAGCCAACATACACTGTTGAAGGGCAAAGAGGTCCCGCACGTCCTACATGAAATTGGAGATGGTGAACCACTTATCATGGGTTCTCTATCGAAAGATGTTTCCCCTCCTAAAGAAAGTGAGGAGGTGATGTATCAGAACCTATGCTCCACAATACACAACCCTAGTTCTGATCCCCGTGAATGCCAACTGTTCATTGAGGGAACAACAATAAATGACAAGGATGGACACTCAGATCATCATCACGATCGGGGCCGAAGCCATATAAGAGAAGGCAAGAAACATCGTCATGGCGATGGTTCTCCTTATTCTTCTCCTTGTTCACATGATTCACCCTCTCCTTCAACATTTGGGTAGAGTCATAAGGAACACAATGGTGAGGATAAAGGTAAGAGAAATGAGAGACCTCGACGAGAAAGTTGAGAAGGAGGATGAGGGCAGTCTAGAGAGTCTAGGGAAAAATGGAGACATCATAGGCGTCATGAAAGAGATGATCATGACAAACCCCTACTTGCCACCCAAAGCATGCTAGATATAATAGAGGCAGTGGGAATCCCAACAAGGCATTTAAAAGATAGTTGGATCAAGCGCTTAGACATGAATAACATCCCATGATTTGAAGGGGGATACAATGCTGATCCAAAAAATTACTTACAAGCATTTCATGATGTCTGCGCCTTACAAAACATAGAAAATGAGTGGCAAAAACTAAATTTGTTTCCTAGGACACTCATCAAGGAAGCAGAGAGTTGCTACTGGTCCTTAAAACTGGAAACCATCAGGAGGTGGAGTATGATGTTAGAACTCTTCAACGATAAATATCATACGTACTCTAGAGTTTCTAATTTGCATAAGTAAATCCAAGGATGGAAGCAAGGAACTCATGAACCCTTGGATGCTACCATGGACTGCTACTATGCATTGTTACATTGTTGCTTGAGCCATGGATACACACAGCGGGATCAACTCCGCCACATCGTAGATAAGCTAAGGTATAAAACTAGGAGAACCCTTGGGACTTATGCCCAAGGAAGATTATCAAAAGTTAGATCCCATGAAGTTCATTACTTGTTGGAACAAGTAGCCAAAGAAGAAGGGGAGCTACAAAAAAAGGGAAAGTGTGGAAGAATATAACTGTAATCCCTCTCTTCAAAAGAAGGGAGTGAGATTTTGTGATGAAGAGGATGAGTTACCACTCAAAGAGTTGGTAAATAGAAAAAGCTTGCCACTTCAGAAGCTAACAACAGAGGTATTGGCTAAGGTAGATGACATATGGAGCTCCTTGGACAGTAAAATTAAAACTGTCCTAAAGATTGTAGAGGAGTCTAAGGAGGAATGACCTAGTGACAAGGATAAGAAAACGTGGAGTGATTCAGGCCCTGCACGTGACAAGGGTAAGGGGAAAATAACTATCTCCGATAAAGTTGTGGATTCAGACACAGACGATGATGGTGGATGTAAGATTTGCTACTATGACCATCCTAAGGGATGTTGTCTAATCATCTCACATCTATAAGGGTCTGGGGTGTATGCACTTAACCCGAGACTCAACAAATGGTAGACACCCCATAGGTTACCTGATTCTCAAGGTAACCCAAGATAGTTCCACCAACTGTTGATGTACTATCCAAGTGGAACTCCACCGCAACCCATCGGATAACATTAGTAGTGGCAACACCCACAGTCATGGGGGATGCCACCGCCTAAACATCAATACCCTTACCGGCAGTCAGACCCATATGGATACTACATGTAGCAGCCGATTTCTCCAAGTGACCCTATGGGTTACGCAACTCTATAATATTACTACCCAGTTTGAGAATATTATCAGACTTCCCCTCCCAGTAGTAGGAATGTTCCACATGTATACCATCCTCCAAATCTATCTGCACCTCTCACGCCGGTAGCTCCACCACCAACTGCTCCAACAATGCCAAGGGTATTTCCCACTCAACTACAGCAACCCAATGTCATGAGGGCTTCCAATCCTCAATCCTTAGTTGGTCCTGACAATGTTATGCCGAAAAGACCTTTCTTCAAGACCAACAATCCAACTAAGCCCTCACCCTCACAAGAGTTTGAACATCTAAACACCGCCATATCAAATAAGGTTTTGGGACCCCCTTCAAATAAAAAATCACACCCGATGCACATGGTTATGTTAACACATACCGTTACCAACTAAATTAAGGTAGGCCACCTTCCCAAGAAATTATCTGATCCTGGGATCCCCCTATTTTATCTCCAAGTCGTTGGGAATGAACCCCATAAGGCTCTCCTCAACTCAGGCTCTGGAGTCAACTTAATCTCACAAGAATTGTATAAAACCTAGAAACTGCTTCCACTTAAGAAGAGCAATATTCGCTTAGAGCTGGCTGACCAGTCCATCAATGTTCCTTTGGGACAGGTTGAGGACATTATTACCACCGTGGGTGGTTGGTCATATCCAGCTGATTTCTTGGTGATCCAAATAAATAATGATAAAGGGGATTTCCCAATAATAATGGGAAGGGCATGGATGAGTACAATAGATGCACTCCTAGGAATTCGCAATATTTCCTTAGAAATATCCAAGAAAAATACTTTTGGGAAGTTTGAGAGGAAGAGAGTTCCATTGCGTGCAGAAATCATGGGTGATGCGAGTTTAACATTGCCTGCATGCAATTGGTGTGCACAAGATATTAACATAAAAAAGTGCCTATATGCAACAGCCACACAAAAAGAAGACACCCAGTGGCTGATGGCTGATCAAGAGAGTAATTCGATAACATGCATGGAACTAACTGAGGGGATAACTAGTGCTTATATTGAAAGCACAGACATACTAGAGTAAGTTCATTGCCAACTTCCAACCCTTAACTTTGAAAAAATTAATTGGGGGAAGTTGGAGATCCTAAGGAATTTAGACAAGAGCCCCTAGACCTAAAAAAATTGCGCACCGGTTTGGAATACATGACCCTTGAAAATGGAAAACCGGTGATTATCAACGCAAAACTTGTCCCCAAGCAAAAAGAAATCCTATTGAAAGTAATCAATAAATGGTCAAAAGCCTTTGCCTAGTTATATCCTAAGCTAACCGAAATAGACCATAGGATATGCTAGCATAGGATTTACATGGACCCCTCCATGAAGCCTCGAAAACAACCACAGAGGTGATTGAACCCGAAATTGAAACAAGTAGTAAAAGAAGAGATAGAACAACTCCTCAAGGCCAGGTTCATATATCCCATTGTTGATAGTGAATGGGTCAGTCCTCTAGTAATTTTGCCTAAGAAAAGGAAAAAATGGAGGGTATGTATAGATTTTAGGCTACTGAACATGACAACATTCAAAGACCATTTCCCATTGCCGTTCGTCGACCAATTCTTGAACACTATAGCAGGGCATCGCTATTATAGTTTTCTGGATGGGTATAGTGGATATAATCAAATACAAATAGCACTAGAAGATCAAGCCAAAACAACATTCACTAGTCCTAGGGAATGTTCGCATATAAGCAAATGCCATTTAGCTTGTGCAATGCCCCTACCACATTCCAACGTTTAGTCCTAAGCATATTTCAACAGTAGATAGGAAACGGAGTGGAAGTATTTATGGATAACTTCTCCACTTATGGGAAAAGCTTTGATCAAGCCCTAGACTGGTTAGAGCAAGTGTTAAAACGATGCGTTGAAACCAATCTAAAGCTTAACTGGTAGAAAAGCCATTTGATGGTTCAAGAGGGTGTAGTACTGGGGCATAAGATTTCGCAATTAGGAATAGAGGTAGACCCTGCAAAAGTAAAATTTATCCAAGAAATCACTCGACAACAAGAAATGGCCAAAGATATTTGATCATTCCTTGGACACACTAGCTACTACAAGAGATTCATTGAGAAGTTCTCCAAGATTGCCAAACCGTTGGTAGAATTAATGAAAAAAGATGCATCCTTCGAATGGACCAGGGAATGTGAATAAGCATTCCAAACTCTAAGAAAAAGGCTTGTGGAAACCCCTATTTTACAAGCCCCCGACTGGTCCAGACCATTTCATATCATAACTGATGCATCTAATTATGCCTTAGGAGTTGTACTGACATAGTTAGATGAACAAAAACACCCTTATTACATCCACTGTGTGAGTAAGAGTATTGCTGGTGCATAACTCAACTACATCACCACCGAAAAGGAATTAATGACTGTAGTGTTTGCACTGGAAAAATTTAGGCACTATGTGTTGGGCTACAAAGTGTACATTCATACAGATCATAGTGCAATTCGGTTCCTCATGAACAAGACAATGGTTAGCCCTTGTATTATACGTTGGTTGGTAATCCTTCAAGAGTTTGATTTAACAATAGTAGATCAAAAGGGCACAGAGAATGTTGTAGTCGATCATTTATCTCGGTTGTGTTGGGACAACAAAGAGGGTGAATATGCCGTATCTGATCATTTTCTTGATGAAACCCTGTTTGTCGGTGTAATACATAACCAAACCACAAAAAAAAATTGGTATAGTAGCATTCTTACTTATCTCGTTTCCCAACAAACACCTCAGGGGTTGGACTTTAGGAAGAAACAACGGTTTCTTCATAGAACCAAGTACTTCATGAAAATCAAGGAACAACTCTATAAATTCTATCCTGATGGCTTGGTTCAATGGTGTGTACCCAATGGGGATCAATTAAGGGTTCTCCAAGATGCTCATGAGGGTCCCTATGGGGGCCACTATGCAGGGAGATGAACGACCATTAAGATCCTGCTTGCAGGATATTATTGGCCAATGCTATTTCGGGATGCCTATCAATTTGTCCAATCCTGTGAGCACTGTCAATGGGATGGTGGAATGACTACTAGAATGGAGGGTCTGTAACAATGGATTCAACCCTTAGAACCCTTTGATATTTGGGGAATTGATTTTATGGGGCCTATTACACCGATGTCCAATGGGAAAGCTTATATTATTGTTGCCGTTGACTATTTAACCAAATGGGCTGAAGCAGGTGCTATAACAGATTGCACATTGTCTACAGCTACACGATTTGTACAACAACAAATCATAAATAGGTTTGGTGTGCCGCATGTACTCATCTCTGACAATGGAACACATTTTACGGGTGAAACCTTTTACAAGTTAATGCAACGCTTAGGGGTGGAACATAAATTGACCACACCTTATCACCCCCAAGCTAATGGCTAAGCCGAGGTCACCAATTAAGAGATTACAAGAACATTAATGAGAACAATTAGCAAATTTAGGCAAGATTGGAGCACAAAACTGAACAAAGATCTCTGGGCGTACCGCTCCACTTGGAGACTCCCTACAGGCTACTCTCCCTATGAGTTGGTGTATGGAAAACTCCTAAAAATTCCAATTCAAATGGAACTCTGTACACTATCCATGACATGTGACCTCCACCTTGATCTCGATCTAGCACAAAAACAACGATTGGCATCTCTACACGTGCTAGATGAGAATCGATTGGTTGGCCTATCATCAAATGAGATACACAAGGCATACAACAAACAACTTCATGACTCAAAGATTCGAAAGGTTAAATACCAGCCTGGAGACAAGGTCCTTTACTGGAATCCCGCACATGTACCCCAACGTACGAAATTTCAAACATTGTGGAAAGGATCCTACATTATCCATACAACCTTTCCCTCGGGAGCCATGATAATATACAAGCCTAAAACCCCTGATAAATGATTACTAGTGAATATACAACAAACCAAACCTTTCCATGCCCCAAGAACATCCAGTACAACTCACACCTCTCGTAGCAGACAACCACGCTCCTTATTTTGGATCTCTTCCATTCCATTCAGTCATGGGGGAGATGGCCACCTATGTTAATACATTGAGGCCCTCAGTTGTTTTTAAGTTTTTGTTTTACATGTTTTTGTTTTACAAGTTTTTGTTTTACACATTTTTGTTTTACAAGTTTTTGTTTTACACATTTTTGTTTTACACATTTTTGTTTTTACACATTTTTGTTTTACAAATTTCTTTAACTTTTCTTGTTTTTGTTTTACAACATCGTTATACTTTTTCATTTTTTTTTTGTGTGTGCATGTGCGTGTGTTATCCACCTCATTAAGTTTGTCACCCAATAAGTGTTCTTCATGATGGTATGAACTATTTTCATATTGATTGCTATTGTTTGGTTTTTACCTTTAAGTCATGATGTTGATACTAAGGTATGTTCTCTTGATATAGCAGCTAATGAGTCCACTTCATCCATTCATCCACAAGTTCTATGGTCTCTCTTGGCTTGGAAATGTAAAATCCCTTTCTAATAAGAACTCTAACAAATCGGTGACTGGGTATTTCTCAAACTAAGGAAGGACTCAAGGATTGAAAAGGGTGTGACTTCAAGGGAACTTGATGCTTTTGTGTTGGCCATTCTCTTGGGTGCTTGGATGTTTTCTTCTTGAGTTTTCTTACCGTTCTGACGTTACTCAATCATTGGGAAGCTGAGCAAATAAAAATAACAAAGTCTTTTCATGGTGTGGTTCTCACGTATAAACACATAAAGCTAAAAAAAATGAAAGTAAAAAAACAAATGGTGAGAATTCAAAGCACACCCCTTAGACGAAATAATTCCTTGGGCTACAAGCACTGGTTATGGAACTAAAATAAAAGTGTTCCCTCTAACTAAGGCCCTTCTTGCTTCCCATTCTCTCCTCCTTATTTCATTGGAATGGTGGTGGCTCATTGGAGAATGCATTCTTGTTACTTCAAGGGGATGGATTGGCCAATTGTATTAATGCGAAGTCACTGGAAGTGGTTTGTTTGAGGCNACCTCATTGCCGGTTGCATCATTAGTGTATATTTTGGTTGATGCATTGTTTTCTTTTTGGTAAATTCTTGTGGTCAAGACTTTAACTCTTGTTCCACATGACATTCCCCGAGCCTACGGACTCTTTGAATGTGGGTTTGTTAGGGCATTAAGGGCATGAGGCTGCTTTGGGGAGGACCCACTGACATTCCTATTTGGTGCACCAGTTAAATTCTTTTCCTTAACATTTTTGCAATCCATTTTATTTTGTTCATTTCCATCTTGACATCCATCTCATCGATGTTTTAGTTGTCCCCATTTATCTATATTTCTTATTCCTTTTCTTTTTCCATTCTATTGCTACCAGAGGTTCGTGATTAGTCATGGGGGTACAGGGCCCAATTTTTTTAATTTTCTCCTAACCCCTACACCTTTGGTAGTCATCAATATTATATCTCCAGATTCGTATTAGCCATATCACAACTCAGCCAATGGACCTTTCACCAAAGCAAGGTATCAACTACATTGAAATTCATTTACCTTTGCTAATATACAATTGTGTTGTGTGTGCAGATGGTAATCATACAACAACAGATTGGATTTGGAGGGAACACTTGGAATGGAGCAGTGTTGAAGTAGTTATGCAAAGGAGCAAGACCGATGGCGGGTTTATAGATAGACGATGAAAGGTGCAATCTAGGCGTTGGTAGTAGCAAAACTTCTCTCTCTCTCTCTCTCTCTTTTAACTGCCAAATAAGGCCTAATGTCAATGTAATAAGGTGTTCACTTTTGTTGTCATGAACACTAGTTTTGTGTTATCTTGTAATGATGATCCGTTCACATGTCATCCCATTAGTTCCATTTGAGTCAATAATCCCATACCTTCCCAATATCTTGTAAGGAACTCGAGGAAGAGTTTTCATTCAGTCATGGGGATATGATGGGACATGATATCACATGGGCGACGATATCGCGTATGCAATATCACGTCATCCCCCATAATATCGCGTACGCAATATCGCAGTGCGCCATTATATCTATAAATAAGAGGCAGCTCTCCCTTGTTTTCCATCCTAGGCTTAGAACATAGTGAAACTCTGGCAGTTTGATCCCTTCAAAGATAGAATATTTTCCATGTGCCTATAGTAGGAGCTCCAAAGTGAATGGATCTTTATTCAAGTAGACATTGTACCTGAACACAAGTTTGTGTACGGTAATAAAGATGAAATTCTTGGATAAACCTTGTAGTGCATGGAATAGGCTAATTAGGATTTTATTTAATGTTATTTATTATTTTCCATTTACATGCTTTATTAGTTATTAATTCTTTCTCAACCCTTCTATCCTAGTTAAGTGCCTTAGTACGACTGCTTTGAGCATGTGCATTACGTGTGGTGATCCCAGCAACGACTAGCGTTTGGTAACCATGGTTGCATCGGTTTAGGGTGTGAACAGTAAGTGGGAACGGATGCTGACGCTAGGTTAATTAAGACTTAGTTATTTAGTTAATTCCTTCAACCCTTCACCTCACTAGCATAGGAGATAAAACAGAAAAGACATAAAAATCACATACCTCATACTTACTTAACCACACACCATGAAAAATATAAGTAAGTCTGGGAAGACAACAAATAATTAACCTTAAGTGTTCCATGAGGTGTGTAGGCACTTAGTTTTTGGAGTTCGACTGGATCGTGCATGTTATGCTCATATTCATATGGTTGAGTGTAGGGGTACCTCGCCACTCATCAGAAAGGTAGAGGAATTTAATGTATAATTAATCTATTTCCTAACTTGCTTAACATAAGTACCCATTCCCACTCTCTGGACACAACTTGAATGCCTATAGCACTATTGGATTACCAAATGTTAAGCGTTTTTGGATTACCAAGTGCTACAAGTATGCAAAGTGGCTATCCTTGTGTTCATTAATAACTTGAAATTAATTGCTTAATTAAAGTGCATTAGGGTAAAGTGCACGAATATTAAATGCATTAAAGGAAACATTAATCTATTCTTAGTGCTATAAGGATTATCAAAAGAGATCATCTTTATTTCTGTCACACTACTATGATCAAGTACATCAATGCTCAAACAAAGATCTATACACGCTCAGACTCCTACTATGGGCACTCATCAATATTCTAACTCTAGAATAGCTAAACTACAAGAACTTCGTTACTCTATTTAAAAACTATATGGAAATCGTGTGCCCAAGTGCTATATTTATAGGTTGGCATATATTTTGCAATATCAAATATTTGACATCACATCTTAGGGTCCAATATTGAGTATTTGATATTGAGGCTCTAATATCAAATGTTTGATATTAGAACACAACTAAATATGATTCATCATACCCCCACAACTGAATGGAAACTTGTCCTTGAGTGAAGAAAAAGAGGAACTAGTTCCTTACAAAATATTGGGTAGGTATGGGATTATTGACTAACATGAAACCTTGAATTAGATGGACTAGAAAAATTCTAAGTGTTAGAGTGTATAGATTTACAATATTTTACAAAATTAGATGTTCATAATAAGAGAAGTGAACACGTTGCACAAAACTAACATCCAACTCCTCTGGTAGCCGAAGAGTGAGAAGAAGATTCAATGATCATGAATAGTCCTTATCACATGGCTCTGTTGCTTATCCATTGGTGAAGATAGTCCTACTTCTAGTCTACACTTCCCACTGCAATCACAACAAAATCATGGATTAGTGTGCATTTTATAACACATAAATTTTAAGTACCTTGTCTCGTAGGTGGCTATACTTGGCTAGGTTGTGATTATGATGGATTGGTTTCATTAATAGTGTTAGTGGGAAAATTGAAGAATAGGGTGAAATGGATAAGCGGTTCATTAAAGTTTGAAAAGTTCAAATACAATGAAATGCTTGAAGAAGGTTTAAGAATTCACAACAATAAAAGAGTATGCCATTAAAAATGTTGTGATGATGTGCACAACTAGATGTCATTGATGAGATACGCAAAAGGATTTGATTGTGAAGATGTCTAAGGATAAAGAACTTAACTAATTCAACTGAAAGGTATACAAGTGGATCCTCCCCAAAGTAGGCACAGGCTTTTATTACCCTTGCATAACTTCAAATTGAGGAGTCCATGGGCCCCATGGATGATTAATGGTTACAAAAAGCTAAGTACAAAAGGCCAGAAGAAACTACCTAAGAATTTTGACACATCAAACCAAGACATCGAACAAGAACATGAAATTGGTAGTGAGGTGAAACATGAAAAGCATAAATGGATGAGAGAGAGAGAGAGGAATTAAGTTCCAATTAAGGTCACATGAAGTCTCTTGTAAATTTTGTGTTTAAATGGCCTAATAAAATCCATCTTTAGTCTAGACCAAAACCAATCACATTTAGTGACTTCGCATTGCTATTCTAAGACTAGTCTATCCCTCTGAGACACAAGAGTGCTCACATAGAATAACCACTATTCTTTATTAAAGAAGAAAGGAGAAGTAACAATTGAGAAAGGGCCTTAGTTAGAGGTGACCTTCAAGTATGGGTAACACGTCTTTCTAGTCCCATAACTAGTGCTTGTAGCCCATTTATTTTTTCTAAGGGATGTGCTTTGAATTCCCACCATTTTTTTATGAGAACCACACCATGAAAAGACTTATTCAACTTCCTATTATTGGTCAACATGAAACAATAAGAAATCCATGAAACACACATGCACCCAAGTAAGTAGAAAGGCACAAAGAGTACCGAATCCCCTTGAGGTCACATTCTATTCAAACCTTTGAATCCTTTCCAATTATGAAAACTACCAAGGTCACAAGTTCGTTAAAGTTTTGAAAAAGAGATTGCACATTTCTAGAACAAGGAAAGCCATAGAGTTTGTGAATGGGTGGATGTTGTAGACTCATTGCCTATTGCATGAAAAAGAAGCCATGTCCTAATCATCAGTAACAAAATTTAAAGCTACAATCTAGACACCAATAATCAAATAACCAGATAGCACATATCCACATCAATGAAATCACATTGTACCTAGTTGATAATAAAACATGACATTATTAAAATAGAATAAGAAAATCATATCCAAATAAAGGAAAACATACAAGAAAATGTAAAATAGTTAAGAAAAATAAAATGTACTAATGATGTTAAAAAATAAAAATATTGAAAGATTAATAACGTAAAAAAAAAGGTGTAATATTAAAAATGTGTAAAAAAAAAGGCTATGAAAAATAATAAAGTGTAAAACAAAAAGATGAAAAACTAAGGAGCTAATTATATAGTTAGCATGGAGGATATCTTAAAGATTGAGCATGGTTATCCATTTGATGAGACATTTGTTGCATTAGCTGGCTTAGTCTCATGGAAAGGTTTGACCTATTGTATGTTGATCAACTATTTCTTGTTTAGGCTCTCATGTTTGTAGATCATCATGAATCTAGAAGAAAATTTTTTATAAATTATATAAGGTCCTTTCCACAATGTCTGGAACTTAGGTCGTTGAGGTACGTGTGTGGGGTTCTAGTAAAGAACCTTATCTCCTAGTTGAAATTTGACTTTTCTAATTCTAAGCTCATGGTGCCTTTTTTTGAATGCCTTGCGCAACTAGTTAGATAATAGGGCCACTAAGTGGTTTTTATTTAGCAATTTAAGTTTAATTAATATTTTTTTATGCTAGACTTAAGTCAAGGTCAAGGTCACAAGCTGTTGAAGGTGTACAGAGCTTAGATTGAATAGAGAGTGTTGGTAATTTTTCATACATCAGTTCACAGGGAGAATAACCTTGAAGAAGTTTCCATGTTGAGCAATAGGCCTAGAGGGCATCATTGAGTTTTGTGCTTGAGTCTTTCCTATATTTGCTAATAGTTTATATTAGAATGTTTGTGATTTCTCTATTTGTTGTCTTAGCTTGACCATTGGCTTGGGGGTGGTAGGGTGTTGTGAGTTTATGTTCAACCCCCAAGCATTGTATAAGCTTTTGAAAAGTAGTGCCTATAAAGTGAGTTCTACTATTAAAAATTAATGCACATGGCATACCCAACCTATTTACAACATTCTATTGTACAAACTGAGTAGTAGTAGAAGATATACAGTCAATGATGGTTGCTACTTATGTTCATTTCATACAATAGTGAATAGTGACTATGATGTGTTCCTTTCCATTTAACATGGGTGTGATGGAACCCATGAAATCAATTCCCTAGATGTCAAATGGTTCTAGTGATTGGATCCATTATTGAGGTCCCTCCATTCAAGTAGTCATTCCACCATCTTGTTGGCAACATTCACAAGAGTGGACATATTTGTGAGCATCCCTGAAGATTGTTGGCCAATAGTACAGCATAGTGGCCCCCACAAGTAACCTCATGAGCATCCTAAAGAATGCCTAATTGATTAGCATTAGGGACACACCAATGATCTAGGCCATCAGCACACACTGTGTAGAGGTATTCATTGATCTGCATGAAGTGTTTTGCCTAATGAAGAAATTGTTGTTTCTTCCAATGGTCCAATCCTTGTCGCATCTCTTAGGTAAGAAGATAAGTGAGAATGCCATCATACCATTTAGTTTGTATGGGAAATTATTTAGTTATAGCCCCAATAAAGAGGAGTTCATAAGGAAATAGATCATATAGTGGAATTTCTTCCTCTTTGTTATCCCATTGCAACTGAGACAAGTGGTCAGCGACCACATTCTTAGTTTCCTTTCGATTAACCATCGTAAGATTGAATTCTTGTAAGATCACCAGTCACCATATGACATAGGGGCTCACCATTGGCTTGTTCATTAGGAAGTAGATGGAACTATGGTCTACGTACACAAACACTTTGTATTCAAGCACATAGTGCCTAAACTTCTTAAGAGAAAACACCATTGCCATCAATCCTTTTTCTATGGTGGTGTAGTTCAATTATGCACCCACAATGCTTTAGCTTGCATAATGGATGTAGTATGGGCATTTCTTTTCATCCATCTGAGTAAGCACAACTCCCAAAGCATAATTTGATGCATATGTCATAACATGGAATGGCCTGGACCAGTGAGGTGCCTATAGAATTAGAGTTTTTATAAGTTTCTTCTTTAGTTATTGGAATGCTATTTTACATTCCATGGTCTAGACAAATGAATCATGTTTCTTTGTCAACTTCACCAATAGTTTTGCAATCTTAGAGAAATTCTCTATGAATCACCAGTAGTAGCCAGTGTGTCCAAGGAATAACCAAACATCTTTGATAGTTTCTAGTTGATAGGTAATTCCTTGGATGATCCTTATTTTTTTAATGGCTACCTCAATTTTTCCTTATGAGATTTGGTATCCCAATTCAATATCCTCCTAAACCATCAGATGACTCTTTTGCCAATTGAGCCATAAGGTTTTTTCAACACATCTTTTCAGTACTTGCTCTAGGTCGTCTAGGGCTTATTGAAATGTAGCTCCATAGGTGGAGAAGTCATCCATGAAGACTTCCATACTACTATCGATCTACTATTGAAAAATGCTTAGGATCAAGTGTTGGAAAGTAGCAAGGGCATTGCACAGACTAAAAGGCATCTTACAATATGCAAAATTTTTCTAAGGACTTGTGAATGTTGTTTTGGCTTGGTTCTCTAGTACAATTTGGATTTGGTTATAGCCACCATAACTATCTAGAGAACTATACTAGTAATGCCCAGATATTGTGTCTAATACTTGATCAATGAATGATAAGAGAAAATGATCCTTGAAAGTTTCCATATTTAGTAGCTAAAAATCGATGTAAATCCACCACTTGCCACCTTTCTTTGGTATAGTCATGAGTGGACTAATCCACTAGCTATCTAAAATGGGATAGATGAACCATACCTTGAGGAGTTGTTCAATTTTGTTCTTAATGATCTACTTCAACTTGGGGTTCAATTGTCTCTATGGTTTTCTCTTTGGCTTCATGGCTAGATTAGTGTAGATGCAATGCTAGCATATCCTAGGATCAATCCTTGTAAGTTTAAGATATGACCATGAAAAGGTTGCTGACCATTTTTGTACCACATCCAACAACATCTTCTTTTATTCTGGAGTAATATTTTTATTGATTATGAATAGATTTCTATTTTTTAAGAACACATATTCCATGCTGGTTAGTAGAGTTTTTAATTCAAGGGGTTTTTGCATGAAATTTCTGGAAATTTCCAACTCTCCCTAGTAGGTATCATCATTTGCATTATCATAGAGTTGGTGATGAACTTACTCTAGTTTATTCATGCTTGTGACATATGCACATGATAGGCTCTCAGTAGGTTCCTTGCAAAGTATGCTACTTTTAGGATCAACGATCAGCCATTGGGTGCTGTCTTGTTTTATGGTTGCTACATAGACATACATGTGAATTTTTGCTTCTAGTGCGCACTACTTGCATGTAGAAATGGATGCTCATTTTATTGATTAATGTTTCTACATACAATTGCACCTTGTTTTGCTATATGTGATCCATGGAACTCACTTCTTCTCAATCTTTTTGAGTGCATTTCCTTTAGATATTTCCAAGGAAATATCTCTTATGCCCATTCTTGCATCAATGGTGCTTAGCCATGTCCTTCCCATGATGATTGAAAAGTCCCCTCTATAGTTCTCCACCTTGATCACTAGAAAATCAGTAGGATAAGACCACCCATAGACAGTGGTTACAATGTCTTCCACTAGTTCCAATGGAATAGTGATGGACTTATCTACCAATTCTAATATGATATTACTCTTATTAAGAGGAGGCAATTTCCATGTAGTATATGTTTTATGAGAAATCAAGTTGACACTAGAACTTGAATCAAGAAGAGTCTTACATGGTTTGTTCCTAGCAATATGCAAATAAATTAGAGGACTTCAATGATCAGCTAATTTCCTAGGAAGGTTGCTAGCCCGAATCTAGTCAAGATGTAGCAGGTGTAGCAAAGGTGATAACGAATCACATCAAGGAATCTTTCAATGTGCTTGTTATGCCCCCAATGGATTTGACTAGGACCAGAGATGCACAAATTCTTGCTAGAACTTCAATGACTCATGTAGCCCATGAGGGTGTATTAGATCGATTTCTGTTGAAAAAACAAGTAATGACCACCCTATTTGACATCCTTAGTGATGTCACTATAGTACAGTCAAACCTCATTGCCACCAAAGAAAAGCTAGTCATGGCTGAGACTAGGGTGGAACATGTAGAAGTAGAAGTGCAACACTTGTAATAAGAGTTGGCTACCTTGAGAGCTTAAAGATGGGACCCTACCTAGTTTTTCGTGATTAACTATATGGACTAATTTAGAATAGAGTAGCTGAACAAACTAATTGAAGAGAACAAAGCTACTGAGCAAGAAAAGGAGAAGTCGGTTTGGAATGCTTGTATTGCTAAAGCATAATCCTATGTCCATAAGAAGGAATTGATCATCATGCAAGAAGAAAACAAATAGCTTGTTGCAGATAACACATGGTTGACCATTGTAAAAAAAAAAAACAAAAGAACATCTTAGAAGAAAGTGTTCACTAGTTGAGAGAACAACTAGTGAGGGTCAACTAGGACATCAATAGATTGACCAAAGAGAACTGGACCCTCTCAAAGGAAAAGGTTTACAAAATTCAAAAAAATTCTATAATTGAGATAAGCACATGGAAAAATAACGCCAAAAAGCATGAAAAGCTAAAGGAACACTTTTAGGACCAGGTTAGCATGTATAAGTAGATCAACAAAAAAGAAATATAGATGGAAAAAGCTTGTATCAGAGCCATGTCAGCATAAAATCTTGATTGGTAGCCCATCCTAGATAGTTATGCACTATTCCACCAAGAAAAGTGAAAAATAAGGACTTGTAGATTGAGGAATTCAAGGAATACATGGCATTGGCTAACCTTCAATATGCCAACCTTGCCATGTGAACAACAGTTCAAGCTAGAAATGAATTAGCGTAGTAGGTAGCGACCACCTATGCATTATATGCGAGAGAGTTTGTAGAAAGAAAAGATGCTTTATAGAAACTCTATGTATCAAACTTAGAACTAGAGGTGATCAAGGCTTGCTACCATGGAAAAAAGGATGTAGCCTTAGACTTGACTAAGAGACTAACAAATCATCATGAGTTGAAAGAAAAGGCTATGGCCTTTGAGAAGGAATGATAGTAGTTTGCAGCTTGATATGTGAAGGCCAACCAAATGTTTCCTTAGCTAACATGTCTATGGGATTTACTAGCACCAACACACATTGGTTCAATAGCTTGGATGGTACATGACCCAAGGATGGAGGAAGAAAAGTTGTAGGTACTACTCAATCGCTACAAATTTCAAAAGCCTGGCAATAAAGGGAAGTGATTGATGGGGGAACCATCACCTTTGGGAACTACATGAGCTTCCCCAATTTTATGTCTTATAATGTTGTGTCCAAATTTTTGTAAAACACCATTAAGGAATGTAAGAGTCAACTTGTGTATTTGCTTAAGTCAGTCAATAATTTCATTCCTTCCCAATATTTTGTAAAGAACTTGTTCCTCATTTTATTTAACTTGAGGACAAGTTTTGATTTAGTCATGGGGGTATGATGAGTCATGATTTTGTTAGCCCTGATATTGGATACCTGATATCAGAGTTTAGATATCAAATACATGATATCAGGTCCTAGGAAATGATGTCGGATATTTGATATTATCTCTTCCATGCTAACCTATAAATACAACACTTGGGTGCATGGTTGGGACAGTTTTATTGATAGATTTTAGATAGCTTTTTATAGCTTTGTGATTTCAAGTTCTATTGTTCCCAATGCATGCCTGCAGTGTGATGTTTGCTATTGTATGACATCCTTATTCAAGTGTGTTGTACTTGGATGTGTTACATGACCAAAAATAAAGATTGAGATTACTACCATCATTGTAGCATCCACTTAGATTTATTGTTGCTTTTAATTGTTTAATTGTCTAATCGTTTATTATTTTCTTTAGTTAATGTTTCCATTTACTACTATTTATGATCCTTGTCATTAAGCAGAATGAGTACAACTAATTGGGAGCTTAAGTGTGATTGCTTGGTAACCCAAGAGTGTATTTTTTGGTAAGCCTAGTAACATACGCTTGGCAACCTCAGCGGTAATTATATGAAGTCCAAGGCATGTGTGGATGATTAGGAATGGATACTCATTGCACATAGGCTAGTTTAGATTTTACTTTCCACTATTAATTAGCTTAATTAATATATCTCTTATTGTCATTAGGAGCAACATAAGGCTAGACAACATTAATCATATGCCTTAGTTTGGACTAAATCATATGTGACAAAGCTACCACTAGTCTAAGTGGGAAGATAATGAACTATGATCAAGGCATAATGATTTATATGCACAACTAGTCCCATCCATGAAATTCGATCGGATTGTGCATGAACACTTGTGGTTTGTATGGTTGGACATAGGGGTATCTCATTGCTCATCATTAGTAGATACATGGAGTTTCCAAAGAAGATGCATTTGTTGGCTGCTAAAAGAATATTTCAAGGGACTAAAGGTTTTAGGTTGTTTTACAAGAAAGGTGAGAAATCTAATTTTTTGGGATTTACTGATAGTGATTATGCAAGAGATCAAGATGATTGGAAGAACAATTTAGGATATGTTTTTATGATGGGAATAGGGGTTGTTTCATGGTCATCCAAGGAGCAATCAGTTGTCACATTATCAACCATAGAGGATGAATTTGTTGCTACAACATCTTGTGCTACATGAAAGAAGTAAGCATATTGATGTGAGATTTCACTTCTTGCATGATCTATGTAATGATGGTGCTATTGATTTGGTGTTTTGTAAGAGTGAAGATCAACTCACTAATATTCTAACCAAACCCCTCAAGTTATCAACATTCTAGAGGCTGAGAAAGCAACTTGGAATTTGCACATTCTTTCATGTTAATCTAATAGTTTGCAAAATTTTAGTTTATAGGAGGGTGTTAAATGTGTTTAATTGTTAAACATGTTTTTTTGTTTGTCCTAGTGTTTAAGAACTCTTCTTAGGGATTTGGTTGCTATTTTCATTCTTTAGAAGTTGAAGGATTTACTATTACAAAAGTTGAAGGGTTGGTCATTATCAAAGTTGAAAGGTTGGCTATTACAAAAGTTGAAGGGTTGGTCATTATAGAAGTTGAAGGCTCGACCATTACAATAGATAAAGGGTTGACCATTATAGAAGTTACTATTTTTTGTTAATGTATTTGCCTATTTAAAAGCTATTATTAGTTGAATAAAAATGCAAAATTTAGTTTCCTTTGTTTGCCCTTGTTTTGTTCTATTTTGTTGTTTTTTTGTTATCTAAGGTAAGCAGTGCATAACTTTAGAGGATGATAGTCTTGTGGGTTGTGGTCTTGTGGATCAGAAGTCAAAGTGGCCAGAAATAATAGTATTGTGCCATTTGTGCAATAAAAATATTAAAATAATAAGAAGCATAGTACTTTGTAGCAACAAAACAAACCATTTATGTAAGCAGCCAAACCTTATCAAGTTGTGTTGTATGACCATAAAAATGCAAATCTGAAGCACATATTTACTAATATAAGGTTATGCTCCTCCTTGCCTACTAGTATAGCTTGGTGCAAAGGAGAAGTTATCATACCATAATTTTATTTGTAAAAGCCTTACCAACATCATATCTTAGCTAAATCAATACATGGCTTACCTATATGAATTCTCTTCCTCTTTCATTTCTACTGAGCTTCAAATAAGCATTAATAGCTAAATTTTAATGGACTCTCTTTTTGCTTGTAGGTGGATAGGTGGGAGTGTCAAATCCTTAAAAAATAATAATATTATTATTTTAAAAAAATTAGAATACATCAAAGTAATGACTAAAGAGTCTAAAGAAATAGCTCAATGGTTTTTGTACATTTTTTTTGAGGTTTTATCCTTCCAACCAATTCTAAAAAATATTATTTCTAAAACAAGAAAAAGATTACACCTTGCCCTTGATTAGAAGTACCCTCATCCATTTTCATTTCTTATAAAACATCTTCTTTAAAAAAAAAACAAAAGAAAAAACTTTTTTTAAAGGCTCCCTGATGTTTTAAACTAAAAACAGTTTCTTTGATGCTCACCTTTAATAAGATCGCAATAGCCTTCCATTGCCTAATTGTGATGGTGGTGGCTACAGTGATACAAAAGTGCCTTAGTCAATTTTTGAATTTTAGATGGCTATGCATTGAACATTCCCTTGGGTTTGGTAGGTGTTGTTGTATGGTCCTAAAAATGAAAAATCTAAGCACATGTTTACTACTACAAGGTTATGCTCCTACTGACATGATAGTACACCTTGGTGTAAATGAAACATGATCATGGCATAATTTTAGTTGTAAGAAAGTTATCATTGTCATTTCTCAGCTTTATCTCAATTACATGGCCAACCTATATGAATTTTCTAATTCATTTATTGTTATTTAGACTTAAATAAGCATTAATACCTAAATTTTAGATGATTTTTTTATGCTTACAAACCATACATGTTTTAAGTCTACCTTTGTCTAGTTTTGTTTAGATTTTAATAAAGTAATTTCTTCTAACAAATGCATTCTAGCAGTGAAAATAAACAATGTACATTGATAATGTAGGTGGCTATTTACTAGGATGATACATAATATTGTGAATCATGCCAAGTGCACCATTCACCGATCCTACTTCAGGCCAAGGGTTAATTATGAGTGTGACCCTTGCACCTTCACATATAAGTGGAGATTGCTCAATATCATCACTGTCATCATTTGAGATTCTAAATCCATGGGAATCTCATTTAAGATTTCGAATCCATGAGGATCTCTATTTGCTACACACATAACAATGGGTTTATGCATTTTTGCAACATCTTCTTGTTATGTGATTGGACTTTATCTTTTGTATCATACAAATGCATTGATTCTTCAAAATCGTCTAATCCACTCAAAGTGGATGTAAGATTCATTCAAGAAGCTAAGAAATTATAGCCTTCATCAAGGATTTTTCCTTCTTTGATATGTATTAATACTTCCCTGAATCTTTGTTGTTGAGGACTAATTCCAAACTGACAATAAATTGCATCTAAAATAACAAAGGTATCAAATGATTGTCAAGCCCCTACAATATCTGGATTCCTAAATGCATAAGGTACAACATCAAGCACAGGAGGAACTTGTCCCAAATCAACTATTAGTATAATTGATCTTCCTTCAAAAAGTTCATTATGATGCTTGGGAAACATTTTTCTTAGTTGTCTATCAATGGTCAGTAATAATCTTCCTCTCACAAAACTCATTTCATCAATTATTATATATCTAACCTAGGAAAGTCAATGTTGTATATGTATCTTTGCAAAGGAAAAAATTTCTTTGTATGCACCTATTCCAATGCTCAAATTGGAATGAATAATTTCTGCATTAATGTTAAATGTAATAGCTCCTATGGGTGCCATGACAAGTAAAGCATTATGTTTTTTATGGTAGTATTTCATGAAAGCATTACAAAGTGCACCTATGAGAAATGACTTCCCCATACCAGCTATTCCCTAAATAGTCATTTGTAAAGGAAAAAAAACTTCATCTATTAACTATGAAAACATCATGTGCCCTACAACTTTATTATAGCATTTCTTTTGCTTAGCACCATACTCCCAAGCAGTGATAACCATGAACCAAGATGACTTATTGCTGACAATAAAGCTTGCAATGAACTTTGCAACATCCTCTCTTAGATATTGTAACATCCAGTAATGCATCCTATCAACATCCCATAGGCTAAGCATCTCCAATTTTGTTCTATGAAAATGACTTGTTGATAAGAGATGATGATTTAGAATTTCAAAATCATATTCTTCATGTTCCTATAACTAGGGAGTTACATCTATAAATTATCTTTCTTCCTTCAAAGCTTGCTGGTATTCTTCTTCAATATTAATCTTTGATGTTGGATACAAATGTTGAATGGAAAACCAATTTATTTCAATTTCCTCATTATTAAAACTAATACCTCACTTCATATCTTGAACTAAATAATGCAATAACAACATATCCCAATAGTATTCATTTCATTTTTTTCCTCTTTTTTTAGTGGGATGATGATGAGTGGCGAGGTACCCCTACACTCAACCATATGAATACAAGTGTTTCACGCATGATCCAGTTGAACTTTGTAGACGGGCTAGTTGTGGTATCTAGACAGTTACTCATAGCTCACAGTTCGCTATCTTCCCACCTAGACTAGTATTAGCTTTGTCATGTATGGTTTAGTCCAGAGTGAGGTGTATGATGTGTTTCTACACTATTACTACTCCTGAGTATGATGGAAAATAATATTAATTAAACTAGGAGAGAGAGAGAGAGAGTGAGAGAGAGAGAGAGAGAGAGAGAGAGAGAGAGAGAGAGAGCCTAAGCTAGCTTAAGTGCAATGAGTATCCATTCCTTAATCATTTGTACACATCTTGGACCTCATGCATGACTGCCACTAGGATTACCAAGTGCATGGCCTAGGTATGCTACTAGGTTACCAAGTAGTCATACTTGAATGCTCGTGATTAAGTCGTACTCATTCTGCGTTACTAGGAGATAAGGGTGAAGAGATATTAACTAAGAAAGAAGTAAATAATAGTTAAATAAATCAAAATTAAATAAATAATTGAGCTAAGTGGATGCTGCAATGGTGAAGTAATCTCGATCTTTATTGTCAGTCATGTGCATGTCCAAGTACATCACACTCAAATAAGGATGTCGTACAATTACAATCACCACACTGCAGGCATGCACTGGGAGGAAAGGGTTGAGGGAAGGACTACTTAAAACTAAACACTTAAAAGGAAATTCTAAAAACTAAGTACTCCTTCTTCAGATCTGTCTACCTCTTATCTATAGATGAGTAGATAGGCTGCGATATCCCATATGCGATATCGCGGCCAACAAAATGATAATTCATCAGATGAGAAACTTGGAATAATATCTCACAAAAGCATCTAGCTCCAAGTGACGTGAATTCCAATTTGGGCTATTCTTATTCTTCATGTTGCAATTGTACTCTCTAAAAGGCTCTAGCAATGATACACCCTCCATCGAAAGTGGACATTTTTAATACATATTAATAAGAGTTGTGTAGGTTTCTCCTTCATCAGCATCCTCTAAATTAATTAGAACTATTTTGTACACCTCTCAAGAAACATTGAGTGTGTAAAAAATATCGCCATATCACTAATGTTTATATCTGCAGTAGCATCCCTCATGAGCCTTATATAGACCAATAAAGCATCCTCACGAGGATCCCTTGACTTTGAAATTTATAGAAACATGTCATGAAAAGATTGGGATTTCTTTTCTAATTTAGCTACATATTTCATGATATATTTTATGATAACATATTGTGACATTACTCGCTGAAAATATATATTTTCCCTCCATGTTTGAAGCATCATTCTATAATGAACATTAAGCCTTGAATCGTTTCTTTGAGAAACATAAGTAATCTCATTATTATTTTTTATATCTCTCTGAAGAGTGGATTCTAAAGATAATGACCAAGGAACATTATAGAAAGCATTGAAAGATATGGAAGTTGAATATCTATTTAATTGTTATTCCAAGATAAATTGAAGTTTACATGCTAATAAGAATGAATGCAATTGTGACGAATAGTTAGAGAATAACAATTTGATTAGACTATGGTAGCTACAAACTTCTGTGCTGTTACGTTTTCTTAAGCATGTACTAGGTTTGTAGACAATATGTCTTTGAACAACCTTAAGAAAATTAGCATAATCAATTTCCAAATCCATACATTGTAGTTATTCAATAGATAACTCACATGGATGATGCAACATATTTACACGTAAAGCCTAAGTGGAAAGACAAATTGAAAGATATAACAACAGAGGAATCAATATTTGCATGTTCTAAGCATTATTAGCAAAAAAAACCTTGTGAAAAGAACATAAAAGATAAATGAGAACTTACATTATTTGGATTTCCATTATCTATAAATCTTGGATTCCATGCATTTGTAATTGAATCAAAAAATTCCTTTGCCCTATGCATGACGTGAGGATCATTATGGTTAAGTTCATGTACCTTTAGAGCACTTTTTATCCATAGGAAATCATGCACATGTGGAGATTTGTGATGTTGCCACTCATATCATGTCTAGTAGTTAACAATATGGAATTCATTCATTAAAACTATTTTAAGAAAGGAAATGTGATGAAAATGCATGAACTCTACAACTATATGTAAATTTTCTATAGTATTACTCTACCTCCAACGTTTTAGTTTTGATGAGTTCTCAGGTGAATCTCCTTCCATTAGATTATGCAACTCAGGCCAATAGGGATTTGTTGCACTCAGAGTAAAAAAAAATAGTAGGTGTTCCCAATTGATTCACCATGTTAGTTAGCTCTACTTTAAATTTTCTCCAATAAGATGGTGTACCATGAATGGAGATGTCATATTGCATTAAATTATCAATGATGACATGTGATGAAGCATTATGCAATTTCCCCCTTGGTTCCTAAATAGTTATGGGTACATCAACAATATATTTTTTAAAAAATATAGAGGTAGATTCCATTGCTAGATATAATAACTAAAAATAAATCATGCGTCATTATTTTAATGTTTTTTTTAAAATACCATGAATAATGAAAATAAAAAAAAAATTGAGAAATAATATTTACCTAAAACACTTGTGGTGTCAAAATCTACTATCTTTGTAGTGAATATGATGTTTTACATATTCATGCAATTTGATGTCTTTAGCTCTTTGTTCAAGAAAATCACATTTTCCTTCAGGAGAAAGACTTGGAAACACCATTGTAAAAAACCCCATTGATGAGCAGCAAGTATACCCTATGCCCAACCATATGAATTACAAGGATTCATGCACAATCTAGTCAAATTTTATATACCTTAAGTTCCTAAGTATGCTAGTTCTAGAATGTGAAATCTAACTATGACAATCATTGTCTTCCCAACTACACTTGTGAGGCTTGGTTGTATACTTAAGTACAATTGGGGTACATGATTTTTATTATATTTTATAATTTATTCATCTATGATTAATAACAAGTTGAAACTTAATTTATGAACCAATTTAACTAATTTGATTGCTAATTAATAACTAACTATCCTAACATAAGCATCTAGTCCCACTTTCCATACACATCCTTAACGTATACAACACTACTGAGTTACCAAGTGTTAAGTGCTACTAGGATTACCAAGTGCTATATGTTATGCTCGAAGTGATCATACTTATGTATTAAATTTATTTAGCTTAATTAATTAATTAATTAAAGTCTAGTTTATCTTAATTAATTACATAACTAATGAAAATAGTAAATGCAAAAATAAATCATTAATCTATTCCAAGTTGCAAGGTTTGATTAAAAGGCTCATCTTTATTCCTATTCACATTGGTCTGCTTAGGTACATCAATGCTAGAATAACGATTCGTACACTTTCTAACTCCTACTGTGGGCACTTAGAAAAATATTCTAACTCTCAAANGAATCATTATTCTAGCATTGATGTACCTAAGCAGACCAATGTGAATAGGAANCGTATTACCCAAACATGACGGGAGAGTGAGTATTTATAGGTAAAAGTTGATACTATGTTGATGGGCCCATGTCAGTGCATCAAATCATGCATCGATGAGGCCTAGTTCACAAGGCTTAGTCAACAAGGCCTAGTTAAAGAGGCATAGTTGATGAGGCCTAGTCAATAGGGCCCAGTCGACATAGCCAATCCATGCTTCATCATATCCCCATGACTAAATGAAAATTCATTCTCGACCTCTTTACAAATCTGGGAAGGTATGGGATTATTTATCGATGATAGACATACTACAAAAAAAAACAAATACTAAGTGGCTGAGTGTATAGATATATAATCATTATAAAAGTTTTTGGTATTTAGGACTACAAAATTGAATACTAGGACAAAATTTAACAAACACAGTCTTCTTTGATGGCATGAAGATAATGGAGAAGTTTAAACGGTCCCAGGTAGTGGAGGCTCCTAAGGTTCTAAGGGACCTTCTCCTACTTTAGGCACACTTAATGGTTGAGGTTGTTGTGGTTGTTCTACTACTATTGCAACTTCTGGTGGAAGATGGAAAACATCCAATAATGCTTTCATCTTATCCTCCTTACTCCTGGGATCATGCACAGGCCACATGGCTTTGTCAGTGTGGTCCAAAATGGACACATCCCAATGATAGTGCATTGTTAGAAATAGTTCCTTGACATTGACAAACTAGGTAGCAAATTGTTTGCACTCAATGTTGAATACCCTTATGCATTCTACAATTCCTAGTAGTTGTTCATCCTTCTGGCTAGGTTCTTGATAGTTGATCTTTGATCAGTGAATCTTGCTTTGAGAACTTTGAGTTTAGTGTTTACAATCTTAAGCTTTTTCTTTGTCTCTGTGTGGTGCTTGAACTTTGCTTCATACAGCAAGTATGAGCTGGCCACTTTCTTTTCTAATACTGACCATGACCATCCAATAGTCAACATCACCAAGTTTGCGTATTGGAGATTGGTGAGCTCCATGTATTTAGTCATCTCTCCTTTTTGCAACTCCTTCATGAGGATCTCCACATTGTTGTAGGCATCTATCCCATCAATGATAGGTTGTCACATTTCTCTTCATTATTGGAGTTGCTAGAGGGCCTCATTGACTTTTACCTTAGTCATTTGGATATGTTTTTCATTAACTTCTTTCTATAGTCCAACCTGATCTTTGTAATGATCTTTGACTCTCTTAACTTTGAAAGCCTTATTATTCTATGTGGCAATTTCGATTGTAAATTTCTAGTGTAAGGGATGGACTTCCTCCATGGAGAGATTTCTATTCTTCACTGTCAATCTCCTAAGCTCACTATTCATCTTAGCTAGTTGCTTCTACTATTGATGGATAAATTCTTGCAATTTTTGTTTTTGCACATCAACATTTCATAGGTGATGATTTTCTATGATTAATACCTCATTCTCTTGGCATGTTTAGACCAAGTTCTTTTGAAATAAATATGTTTTGGCCTTGGTCAAAAGCTAATCAAAGATAACCATAACCATCCTTGCCTCAATCTGTTTGAGTCTATCATGAAGCTATTGAAAAGCTTCATCTCTTGTTAATGTAGGACTGAGGAGTGTGAGATCAGTAAAACATGCCCTTAGTTTGGCAACCTTTACAGCCAAGCATTGGTTTTGTGCTTGAGTTGTATTAAGTTGCCCTTCCAAAATTATGCACTTAATCTTTGCTTTAAGTAGCTCTGATTGGGCTACTGAGATGATATTTAGAAAATCAAAGATATTTAGCATTGGTTTCCCAGTTCCCACTAGTCGATTTAGCAATTCTTCATGTTAGGTTGCACTCAATTTTTTGCTAATAGTCCCTATGGACATTTGTACATCTCTAATTGTAGAAACCTTTGGTACAAGCACTATAGGTGCATTCAAAGCTTTAATGATGTTTTCAGTTACTACTTTTTCTATTTTCTCTTATCCTTGGTGCTACATCACCAAGATAATTGTCCCTTTACTCTCCTCCAAGCATACTAAAAAGGTAGTGACATTCCTAGGGATTTCTAGGAATTACTATTATTACAAGAGAGACATTGTTACCTCTTAAGCACTAGGATTTGACTTCGTAGGTAGTTGCATTCTTTGGGTTGAGAATATTGGCCCACCACCCTCCATTTGGCTTATCATTCAAGACACTTTGTTGAGGTGACTCATTGTAGGATGGTACATAGATGGATCCCCACCACTAGTTCTTACTTATTGTTCCTACTCATATAAGAGTTGTTCTTGAATTTCATGTAAGTGCTCAATGGTTGCATGAGCCTTTGACATTGTTTCTTGAGTGGGTGGTGGAGGTGGTTGCTCCTCTTCTTTTGATATGGTAGAGATCTTATCCTTCATCATCTCAGACTAAGAGGTGGTGGGAGTATGTTTGAGTGTGTCATTGGTATAGCATACTATCCCTACCCTCTTACAGAGTTTTTTGATCAGGCATGGAAATGGCAAGGTTTTTCTTCCACGTTGATTCTCCTTGAAATGCTTCTTTGTCTCTAGATAGATTAGCTATGGAAGGTTAATGGGGAATTTCCCACTTAGAGTGACACAAGCATGGGTGGAGAAGGATGTCACTTTGTTGAACCTCACCATCAGATTGAGGTGATAGGCCACTATCTTGAAGTATATTTGCTTTGCTGGTGTGAGCACACTAGAATCATTATGATCAATCCTCAAACACCACTAAGTCCACTCCTATTTTTTCTTAGAGTCTGCTTGCATTTAGATTTCTGCCAAATGGATGCCAGAATCAAGTAGACCAAGAGCCTATGTAATTGCTTCTACAGAATAAGACACCTAAATATCCTTGATTCTCATAGTAGCTTCTACCTTTCTACTATTCCAAAAAAGATATTCTCTCCTATTTATCACTTCCCACTGATAGTGATGATTGGCCATATGGAATAGCTTTGTAGTTGTGTCTTGGCTTCTAATGGAGCATTTTCCAAAAATGATCCAAAGTTTAATTCTTAAAGAACTGAGTGTTGGACATAATGAGTTTTAATCATGTCCAAGCAGGCTTGTGTTAGTGTGACCTCAAGTCTTAGTATGGGTCCTGGTGCCTCTCATCTTTGGGATTGTTCTATAGAAGCCTCTTATTATAGAATCTATTGAACAGATTCCACTTCGGGCTCCTCTTGAAGAGGTCCTATTGCATGAGTTTCTATTACTTACTCATGAGCTTGTTCCTCCTGGAATCTTCTAGTTCTAGGTTGTTTGTTCTTTGGTTGTGATCATCCTCCTTCCAGTAAGCATTTTGGTCTAGGTGTCATCTATAATCACAACATGAGTAAGGATTAGCACTTAAATGTGTAACTTGAAACATTGGGAATACCTGATCTCTTGGGATAGTTACACTTGTCTAAGTTGTGATCATGGCTTGGTTGATTATTTTAATATTAATAATTAATTTTAGGTTCTGTTAAATTATCAAAAATTGATTTTTAATGTTATTTTATTTATTAATCCTTTGGGGGAATTAGAAAAATTTCAAAAAAAATTCTTTGAAAACCTTAAGGTTTATGGCTCCCACCACTAAGAGCTTACATTTGGTAGCCATAGGATTGAAGAATGGAGTGATTTAAACAAATAGTGTGAGTTATGGGCTTTGAAAAATTGAAAAAACTCTCCTCTTTTTTTGAAGCAAATGACAAAAATTTTCAAAGTGTTGGGTAGTATATATAGAATTTTTGGGTTGCATCGA